>LPNX010253752.1:57275-110025 GCA_001517045.1 Pseudotsuga menziesii | reverse complement strand
TTTTTTAATATAAATTTGGGGATAGGTATCATAAAAAAACTACTTTTTTTGTTTGTATTTTCGACATATCTCCCCATGTTTTTACTCAAATTTTGATTGGGAGAGCTCGTTGGATGTGGAATTGAATTTCGCATCTAACAAGTACTCACTCGGCATATTTTTGATGGACCCAGCTACCCCAAAAACAAGAAATACTTGAAAAAACGTGATCATAATGTCATCATCACTTTTTTTCAGGTATTTCTTGTTTTTGGGGTAGCGGGGTCCATCAAAAGTATGTCGCATGGGTACTCGTTGGATGTGGAATTTAATTTCACATCCAACGCGCTCTCTCGATCAAAATTTGAGTAAAAACATGGGGAGATATGTTGAAAATACAAACAAAAGGGTAGTTTTTTTCTTTTCTTCCTCCAAAATTAATAAATATTATTTGATTATTTTAATTATTATTTTATTAATGTTTTTTAGGAGGTCCATTTTGAGTTGAAATTTCCTCTAACGGGCAAGCTATGTGGATAGCTTTCCTTAGCGAATATGATTTTGAGATCCAACATATCAAGGGGAAGGAAAATAAAGTAGCTGATGCTTTGAACAGAAATGTAAGATTAAATTTTATGGCAGCAATGATTCATTACAAAACAAATTTAGAAGATCAGCTCGAAGGAGTAATATTGGATGAAAATTATCAGAAATTGCAAGCTAAAGTCACAGAAAATGTAGCTGAAATTTTAAATACGGGTTACAGTCTAAATGAAAAAGGGTAAATACTTTATAAAAATAGGTTGTATATACCTAACGTACCTAAAGTTAAGTTGATGATTTTGAATGAAATACATAAAAGTCCTTATTATGGACACCCTGGCTATCAAAAGACAATAACTATGTTATGGAAAGATTAATTTTGGTCGAATATGAAGAATGAGTTGGCAGAATATATTACTAGATGTTTTGAATGTCAACAGGTTAAGATTGAACATCAAAATCCAGTCGGTTTATTACAGTCATTACCAATTTATAGCTGGAAATGGGAAATAATCAACATTGATTTCATTACAGGTTTGCCTAAAAATCAGAACCAGAATGATTCAATAATGGTAGTTGTTGAAAAACTCAGTAAGGAAACCCATTTTATACCAGTAAAGACCACTCATAAGGCTGCTAATATTGCTAAAATATTTATGAAACAATTTTTTCATTTGCATGGAATTCCAAAAGTTATAATTTTTGACAGGGACTCTAAATTCACATGAAACGTCTGGAAATCTTTATTTAAAGTTCTAGATACTACTTTAAATTTCAGTACATATTTTCATCCACAAACGGATGGACAGACAGAAAGGGTAAATAAGATTTTGGAAGATATGTTAAGGATGTATGTTAGAGAAGAACCAAGTAAATGGGAGGACTACTTACACTTGGTTGAGTTTGCATACAACAACCACTACCAAGCTTCAAAAAAATTGAGCCCATTTTAAATTTTGTATGGCAGAAAATGTAATACTCCCATCTCATGGAGTAACCCCATTGGCAGGTTAATACTAGGACTTGATTTATTAAAGGAAATGGAATTAATCATGAAGAAGGTACAAGGTAATTTAAAGGTTGCACATGACAGACAAAAGAGCCAAGCGGATATTAAATGAACTCAAAAATAGTTCCAGGTGGGAGAACATGTTTTCATTAAGGTAAAACCTAAAAAAAGCTTCTTAAAATTAGGGATTTGGGCTAAGATAGCACCCAGGTACTGTGCGCCTTTCGAAATATTGTCTAGAGTTGGACCGGTGGCATACCAATTGGCCTTACCATCGAATCTTAAAGTTCATAATGTTTTTCATATTTATGTTTCAGAAAGATATATACATGATGCTACTCATGTTATAAATTGGAATGATGTATAGGTGGAGCCTGAAGGATATTTTCTGGTGGAACCAAACTGTATCCTTGACAAGAGGTGTATCTTTCTTTAGAATCACACCATTAGACATGTGAAGGTGCAATGGAAACACCTTAGTCTAGAAGAAGCAACCTCGTAATTGGAGAGTCATATGCATGAAACATATCCAATTTTGTTCCAGGGAAGCTCTAAGGATGATTAATAAAGCAACATTGAGGATGATGTTGGACTTAAGGGGGGGTGTATGTCATGTACCCCAATTTAAATAACATTTTATGTTTCAGAAAACATTATATTTTACTTTTATTGTAAATTTTATGACTATTGACCAAGTGGGGTCAAGGATGACTGTAATTAATTATGCTAAATATTTTATTATTTAATAAATAAAAGATGAGACAAATAGACTAAGGAGGCTGTTGAATGAGTGTCCAGTGACCCACTAGGAGGAATACACCTAGATGAGAGCAAACTGACACATGGAAGCATCCTCAATCACTTGTAGCTATTGTAGAGGGAAACTTCCCTAATTTTGTGATCATGTTCCCCAAGAAAGTGGAATAGAGCAGGTGGCCCATTAATTAAAAACCTAACCAAAAATACCTAGGCATGCATATATCTATCCATCGAATTCAGTGAGAGGCTATTCATTCTTACCTTGTGAAATTTCTGAAGTTGAGAAAGGAGAACAAGAGATTCAATGAAGGGTAAGTTAGAAGTGGATTGAGTGATTAAGACTGCATTCAGAACTAGTGCAGCCACATAGCTGAGTTCTACTGTTGAGGACAGAAGTAATGTTGTTAAGTACTACTGTTGAGTTCCAAGGGTATTTAATCCCATTTCTTCACATAGTGCATTCATCCTAGTGGATCAGTGGATAGGATCGAGGGTCCTAAGATAAGCAATTGAGCTATCTTCAGGAAAAGGTTGGGTGGAACAGGCTCCTTGGGTTGTTTGTCTCTTCTACAAATTATGAGGTTCCATTGTGTTATCTTATTTATTTCTGTCCAAGCAAATTACTGGAATGAAAGCAGTCATGTTTAGTTTTTTCTATTATTACTTGGATACTTTGGATCTGCTAGTAGAATTCTTAATTATGCAATTTATTCAGAAAAGTTTATGTGATGTCCCCAAAAATAAAAAATAAAATAAAAAATTATAGGCTAGTAAATACTACCTAGATGGAACAATATTTACTTACGGAACTCTATCGTACACTTTATGTACCTCTATTTAGTTGTAAGATTTTCTTATGTTCTATCGTTTATATTTCTATCGTTACTTTTAATGTATTTTACTTATGATGTTGTACTGTTGTTTACTACTTAGTATTATGTTTACATTTTTTTCGCTTATGTGTCATCATTGGATTTATGTGCTTCGTCATTTCTTCATTGTCGTCATTGTTAATTATGGATTCCTAACTTAAATTTGTTTGTGGAAACAAAGTGGGAAGAGTGGCGGGACTTGTTCTCCTATGACGGTTTGAGAGGTAAAGTATTAGTTTGTTACGCAGGGTTACCTAGTTCTCTAAACTAAGGCACCTGTCCTATTTATATGCAGTTTATTACTTTGCAAAGGGATTTGGTGTAAAGTGTGTTGACAGACTTGATCCTAGAGGATGTGCTACTAGTTGTTACGTTGCTTATCGACTCGGTTTTATAACTTGGTAAGTGTCATTATCGTCAATTTAGCTATTACAGCTAAATTTCTTGTACACTAATTATTCTTTATTATGCCATTATATTCGTTATTCTATATGTCATTAATACATTTTACGCTCTATGTATATTTTCACTATACCTATTAACATCTCTTATGTTCTTTTATTAGGAGGTTATTATATTGGCTTAAGAGCAGACCTTTGGTTTTTATGAGGGTTAAAAAGTTAACATGTAATATTGCATATGCCATGTTCACTAAGCATCATGCTTAACACATTTCGTATTGGATTTAAGATAAGGTTGTAAGCCTAAAGTGTATTTTATTTAACTTATATGATGTATGACTTATGGCATTACACCTTGGACTAGGCATCCTATGGACTATGTATTATCATGATCTTACCATAATACAAACCTTGCAAAACATTAACACTATGATAGAGTTTGGGGTGGCGACATAACATGTGGTAGAAACCATATGATAGCAAGTTTTAAGCTTTCATATGGGAGTTTGTCATACGTTGTAATGCATCGAAACTTAAACTATAGAGAGTGGGTTTTGTATGGCTTTAATGGTTTCTAGCTGGTGCATTCAATGCTCTTGGAGAAGCATGATAGCCTTCCCTTAGGCTTGGCTCACGATGGTTGTGCATTGTGTTTGTCATTTGGGGTTTTTGCATTTTGGCTCTGTGCTGGGGGAAGGACATGGAGGTGACCCACAGACTGTGAGGTATGCTTCATTGGGTTCATACTCCTGCACATTGTTTGGTTTATTGCTTGTTAACGAGGCTATACTTCTTCCCCGGTTTTTCTTGTGTTTGCATGTTCCGAAAGGTAATGAGGAGCAGTGTGGCTTCAACTCTATTGGCTCCAAGTGTTTGCAATCATGACCATGGTAATCCTATGAGAAAGTCTTTACTTGCTACCTCTCGACCCTCTTGCGTAGACTGCGCATAGATTTGTTGAATGGATTGGGTTTTATGCTGTGGGTTTCGATGTGGGGTTTTAAAATTCGCCTTCGGGCATATTATTACAGACTTGAATTTTGAACAGTATTTAAATGGCTTCGATCGTGGAGTGAAGAATCACATTTCCTCCAGTTCTGTGTATAAATTTGGGTTTGTAAATTTACTTAGGTTATTTAGCAGCGAAGAGGGGAATGTTTGGGCTTATAGCACACTTGGTCTTTGTTTATCCAAATCATGTTTAGGTTGGTGTCTTTTAGACATGGTCTACACCATTACTTGCAATGGTTCCATTGCCCATTGGAATTCCCATAAGACTTTGTTTTGGATTTGGAAACGACTAGGTGGAGACTCTGTGATTTTACCCTGTTGTGTATGATGTTTATACTCTACATATTTAATAAAGGAATTATGTCGCTTTGGCTTACTATGTTCGTGAATGTATGTGCTATGTTATGGTTTAATAGTTTGGTTTGGACACAGGCATTCGCCTTCATTTGGGGTATGTGTGTTATGTATATTTTAATGGCTGTAATGAAAACAACGTGGGTGGTTGAGAGGCCAAGCTGTGAATGGCTTAAGCCTACCCCACCATGGTTGCAAAAGCTCTGTGATATTATTTCATTACTGTAGATAATTTTTAATGAATAGCGTAGGGGTGATTCGTTAGCACAGTAATTAGTTCTAAGACTTACTGTGTAATTTAAATTAAAACTTAGCCGAGGCCGTGATTGGATTTGGGTCTTAGGACCTCGATGTTAACGTTTGCATTTGTTATTTATATTGTATTGGATTTGGATGTATTTTAATAACCACAACCTACATACGATTTGATGTATAGTGTGGCCTGTGTAAGAATGGTTATAGCATTTGGTTGTTGTTTTGTACATACAAATTTATGGTTTGTTATTAAGCCCTTGCCTTGGGTCAAGGCATCCATGGGAATCATTGTCGCGACCTCTATTGGGAAGCAGGGTTTTAATATAATGGATGGTATTTTAATAAATAAAAGCAAACTGGGCTTGCATGCCCACACAATTCGATTCCTATTCCTATTTGCAATACATGGATTTATAATTTGATTTTGATGTTATTTTAATATGATATGATTATTGTATAATATGTGTTATTTTAATTTGGTTATGGTAATGTTTGATGAGTTATGTAATTTTGTTTATTCTTATGTATAGATGGAAAATGGATAGAACTATGGATTCTTTTGTATGAATTATGAACAAATATTTGTAAAGGACCACATGGATGGTCACGATGCTTCCTTCGTTTATTTAGTTCTCACACTGATAATTTAAATGCAAAGTTTTGATACTAGCATACTCTTATTATGGAAGAACTTGAAAGGTCTTAGATGAGTTATTTAATTTTGGAATTAAATGTATAGATAGCTTTTATAAATGTGTATACCTGATGGCCTTATATATATATATATTTATGTATAAAGTAGATATGTTTGTATGTAATACCCTAATCTATCTAATTAGTATATTTATTTCTTTAATATTGCTCCTATGATTAAATCTACTATAATATGAACATGTGTCTAATGACAAATGCAAAATGTCAGTAGAGTTATAAAGAATAGGTGACCAATAAAATAGCAGGTCTGGATTTACCTAGTTTACAGTAATAATTTCTTAATATGGTATGAATACAGAAACAAACTTAGATGCAATCCTAGATATATACAACCTATGATAACATTTACAACCCAAGGGAGTATTGAAGAAAATACAAACCCTAGCAGAGTCTAGTTAGAAAGTCAAATACATAGGGTAGTAGATACATTGAAAACATTCATCTAACATATCCATCATTTAATCTAGAAGATAACATAGACATACTAGGGTTAGATATTAAGAATGTAACCCTAGGAGATATGGACAGAACCATTATTTCCAAGGTTAAAAATATATAAAGAGCATTTATATAAAGCAGGCAGCATTCACCCTAGAAATGAACTTGACATACTAAGAACTCATACCTCTAATTTTTCTTCCTGAAGCTCCTTTAATGGATGAACCTGCACATTTTTTAAATAACCATCATTAATAATTTAAGACAGATCTGACCTCCGATGTTGATGACCAAATCACTTGGGAACTACCACATTCCTCCCAACCATGACCTGGAATTGTTCCTTGTTTTAATCCATATCCCCCTGAGCTGGACTCCAAAATGCAAGTAGCTTAGAGCTCCTAAGGTAGGGTTTCCTAACTGGTATTCATTTCTGACTCAATCCTCTTTTCCTTCTAGGATAAATTTCTCTAGGGAAACACTTGAGAGAAAAACAGGCAAAATAATAATTCTCCAAATATAAAACTCAGAACCCCCAAGCCTTTTCTTTCCTTGAGTCTTTATAGATAGACTTTCGAGACAAAGGGATAGTTAAATCAAGAAATCCTTGATTTTTTGATTTAACCCTTTTTAATTACTGGGGTAATTTGCGATACTTAACTTAGGAAGTTTTAACTNACTATTTATTAATCCTTTAATAATAAATAATAATTGATGGAGCTTCTCTTCTTTCTTTTATTTAATTATATATTTAATCATAATTAATTCTTTATACATACAATGTATAAAATACATAGTATTATAACACTTGTTAACAATATCTGTGGGCACCATGTACCATGATCTCTAGTCTTAATGACACTTCTTCATTAAGGTCAAGTAGATAGGTGGCTTAGGTCTACTAGGATAGGCACTCTAAACATCCTTGCATGTCATATTTTCGTCATATAATGTGGTAGCTCTTCAGTGCTTTGATGAGAATAGAGAAATTTGAAATTTCATTTAATCACTTATAAATTAGGATGACGAGATCAATATTTTTCTCAAGTCGTGTTTACTCAAAAGTTATTAAATTCTTTTCAGTAACCCCTAGCACTTACCAAAGCCCATACTCAATGCCTATAGCAGGGAGTTACAAACATAGTGCAATTCTAGAGATTTTACTCAACACTAAAATGCTAGAATGTACTTGTATGATACGCCTAGGGATACAATGGCCAAGGATCTAATGCTCCAGAGCTTATGCTCAACATCAACATGGAAGGCTCTAGGGATTATGCCCAGCACATCCAATTATCTTTTCATGTGTTCTAGAGCTTCTCGCTCAACACAAAGGTAAGTACTCATGTGCTCCAGAGCTTCTTGCTCAACACAATTCATCAATCACTCAAGTGTTCCAGAACTCCTCACTCAACACAAAACATCTTGTCAATCATGTGCTTCAGGGTCCACGCCCAACAAAAACAAGCATATACATTTACCATCAATAATTGGCTTATGCCCAATATATTAAACAAATCATCATGTTCATATGCAGTGGGGTCTTCGACCTAATATAATATAAAACATCAAGATAATCATAATAATCAATAGGCACATGCCTATAAGTGTTAGGTCAAAAATTCGATATATTACGTCCCTCCCTGCTTAGAACAACATCGTCCCTAGTGTTCTAGGGACTTAGAATGAGATCATGAAACAAGGCGGGGTAAGCCTTTCTCATGGTGGCGTCGTTCTCCCAAGTAGCTTCGTCAGCCTCAAAGTGCTTCTCTTGCACTTTCAATTGGACCATGGTGCGCTTCGAAAGCTGCACTTCTCTTTTGTCCAATATATGAGTAGGCTAAGGAAATACTCCCCATCAGGTTCCACCTATGATAGGGGCCAATCAACAACATGTTTAGTATCATAAACATATTTCTTTAACAAATATGCATGGAAAACATTGTGGACTCTTACATGCATGGGAAATGCTATTTCATAAGCCACCAGCCCTTTCTTGGCCAGTATTTCAAAAGGTCCAAAAAATCTAGGTGCTAACTTACTGCACCTACCCAAGCTCAATGAACTTTGTTTGGATTTTACTTTCAAGTAAACATGGTCACCTATTTGAAAGTCCTTATCCTTTCTTTTCCGATCCACATATATTTTCTGGCAGTCTTTTGCTTCCTTAAGGTTCACCTGGACCTTGGTAACGAAATGGTCCAAGTCCATCAACAAATCAGGCCCTAACATGAGTCGATACACTAGGCTATCCCAAGTAACTGATGTCCTACACTTCTTCCCATAGAGTACCTCAAAGGGACTCATCTTGGTGGAATCCTGATAACCATTGTTATACGAAAACTCTGTGAGATGCATGTAATCCTCCCACTTCATGGGATTGTTCATGACATACATTGAGAGCATGTCCTTGACAATTTGGTTTAATCTCTCAGTATTCTCATCTGTCTGCGGGTGATATGCAGTACTAAAGTTCAATCGCATCTCCAATCCAGAGAATAAATATCTCCAAAAGTTTCCTGTGAACTTAACATCTCGATCTGAGATAATTACCTTGGGTATCCCATGTAATCTAAATATTTATTTCAAAAAGATTTCAGCAATGTTCACGGTCTTGTAGGTTGACTTTACAGGAATGAAGTGTGCTTCCTTCGACAACTTGTTGATGACCACAAAAATATAATCATTTTGCTTCTTACTTTTCAGTAAACCAGTGATAAAGTCCATACTGATAATCTCCCACTTCCATTATGGAATGGGTAATGACTGCAGCAATCCTGTAGGATGTTGATGCTTAGCCTTGACTAGCTGGCACTCCTGACATTTTGCAATAAACATTGCAATGTTGTCCTTCAACTTAGTCCAGAAAAAGTGTCTCTTGATAGCATATATCATCTTTTGATATCCTGGGTGCCCCGAGCAGGGTGCCCAATGAAATTTTGTGAGGATGTTGGACCAAAGTTCCTCTCCTTCTAGAACATACAAGCGATCCTTGGACCATAGCAATCTGAATTTGTCGACATTGTATTATTTTTGTTGTTGAAACAACCTATCCTCCTAGACATTCTTGAGGATCTCTACATAGAAAGGGTCAACTATGTTGGCCGCTCTAATCTTCTCATGCAAATTTGCATCGGTTTGACTCAAAGTCACCTCGTAAATATTGTGAGTTCATTGGCTTAAAGCATTGGTAACCTTATTCTCCTTTCCCTTAATGTTCTTAAGCTTGAAATGGTACTTGCTTAGGAAATCCAACCATATGTCTTGCCTCCCATTCAGATCCGGTTGATCAAATAAATACTTCAGACTCATATTGTTTGTCTTCAGAAGGAATTTCCTTCCCATGAGGTAGTGCCTCCACATCCTCAAAGCATGGATGATGGCTGCTAAGTTAAGATAGTGCGTAGGGTAATTTTTCTCATGTTCTTTCAACTTCCACGATTCGTAAAAGATCACATGATAATTCTGCAAGAGGACTCCTCCAAGTCTTTCCTTGCTTGCATCCGTGCAAACAACAAAATCCCCATCGGGATCTGCAATCTGGAACACCAGTGTGGTCATTAAAATATTCTTAAGATTTTGAAATATTTCTTCACACTTGTCAATCCATAAGAACTTATTTTCTTTCTTCTACAAAGTGTTCATGGGGCAAGCGATTCTCAAGAAGTTCTCAACGAACTTTCGATAA
The DNA here is from genome assembly GCA_001517045.1 of Pseudotsuga menziesii. Classification (NCBI taxonomy): domain Eukaryota; kingdom Viridiplantae; phylum Streptophyta; class Pinopsida; order Pinales; family Pinaceae; genus Pseudotsuga; species Pseudotsuga menziesii. Next base: position 100,002 of record LPNX010253752.1, on the reverse strand, counting down.
CATCTGGCTAATACCAAGAATGACCTAATGTCAGTGACACTAGTAAGGCTAGACCAATCCTTTATGGATTTAATATTTTTTGGGTCCATCGCTATCCCTGTCTCGAAGATAATGTGACCTGGATACTGTATGTGCAGTTTATAAAAATCACATTTACTAAACTTAGCGTAAATATGGTGTTCTCTTAACACTTGTAGTACTATACGAAGGTGTTATTTGTTTTCCTCTTTATTCTTGGAATAAACAAGGATGTCGTTAATAAAGACTAGGACAAACTTATCCAAATACCTACTGAATATGTTGTTCATCATGCACATAAATTTTGTGGGTGCATTGGTTAACCCGAATGGCATCACCACAAACTCGTATTGCCCGTACCTTATACGAAAGGTGGTTTTGTGAATATCTTCATCGCAAATCCATACCTGATGGTATCCAGATTGTAGGTCAATATTTGAAAATATTTTGGCTGCTCCCACCTAATCGAACAAGTCATTGATCTGGGGGAGTGGGTAATGGTTCTTTATAGTCATTTTTTTCAACTAATGGTAATCAATGCACATCCACATCGTACTGTCTTTCTTCTTTATGAACAAAATCGGGGCTCTCCAAGGGGACACACTAGGTTAGATATACCCTTTCTATATCAACTCTTGCAAATGCAGTTTGAGTTCCACCAACTTAGGTGCACTCATGCAGTAAGGGGATTTCGAGGCCAGAACCGATCCTAAGATCAATTCAATGGAAAATTCTAGGTCTCATTTTGGAGGTAATCCAGGGATTTCCTTGGGAAACACGTCCTTGAATTTTTCAAGAATTGGGAAGTATTCTATGTGTTGTTCCTTATCAAACTCTATGTCTCAGATGTTTAATTCAAATAACTTGCAACCTTTCCTAATGCATTTATTTTCTTATAAGGAAGATATTTGTCTTACAGAAAATTTCTTTGGAATGCCTTGAACCTTCACTTGGTTCCCTAAGATATCATTACACAAGATAGACTTGTGCACACAATCAAGCATGATGTGGTGTTATTCCATCTAGTGCACGCTGATAAGTACATTGTACAATCCTAAAGGTAGGATGTTCAGGTTTACTTTCATAAGAAAACCATTCAGGTTTACCTCACATTCTTTAACAATATCCAAAACTTTTCGTTTTGTACCTGTGGCTAACTACACCAGCCAAGGTTTATCATGCTTTACTTTTCCTAGTTTGCATTTATCAACAATTTTAGGTGAAACATAGCTTCGGAAAGCACCGAGATCAATGAGTATTGAAATAGAAGTGTTCAAGATATTACCTTCTATCTCGACCATCGTAGCTTGATGATATTCCTGTCGTCCATCCAATGCTACATAGATCCAGGGTGTTCCACCTATGTCCTTGACAATTGGTTCTTCTTGTAAGTTGTGCAAGACCCCACCGGTCTTGCTGTTATAATCTCAGACATAATGAGGCCCACTGCATTTCCAACACTTGATCTGTAGCGAGGTAGCATTGGCTCCACTTGATACTGGTTTGTTAACATTTGCATATGGTACATAAGGATTTGTGCCAAGTTGATTAAAGTTCTTGTTTTCTTGAAAGTTGTTATTTTGCTTTCTATACGGCTATGGGTTGGACCCAGCTTTGCAGTTATCAGAGAAGTTCTTAGACTTGTATCAGTTTCGGTTCAGGTTTTCCTTCCTCAACTATCCATGCTCATAATAGAGCCTAGCTTTGTGCAGCGTGGTATCCAAAGTCTTGGGCATGTCAAATTCAATCCTATCCTAGAAACTAGGAGGAAGACATCCTAGGAACTGCTAGATCTTTACCTTTTCTTCCTTGATGTATGGTACATAATGAAACAGATCAGAAATCTATTAATAAACGCATCCATAGTCATGGATCCCATGCGTAGTTCATGAAACTCTTTAACTTTTCGGTCAAATAACCTTTCCGACATATATTTTTCTTGGAAATTTTTTCGAAAAGTATCCCAGCGTATTTCCTGCATCTCATCTTTCTTGGTGTGTTTTAAATCTCTCAACCATCTTGTTGCTTTTCCATTCAAGTTATAGATGGCAAGGCGAGCCTTCATCTCACTTGAATAGTTATGAACCTAAAAGTACTTACTCATGCCCAGCAGCCACTCGTCAGCCTTTTCCCTCGTGTTTAATTCACCTTCATAGGTTGGGGATCTTATTTTTTGGAACTCCCCCTGACGACTGTCATCACCCATATGATTCTTTCTCTGTGGAGAAAGTGAGTCGTCACTAAAAGGACTATGATGGTCTTCTTTAGTTGCTTCAGGGGTACATTATGTTTCCCTTTTTCTTGGGCTACTGGCCCATTTTGGGTAATGTTTTCTTTTGGAACTATTTTTGCACAGATTAGGTTTACCCTACGGGATTCCTCCCATCATATTTCTTAGTAAGGATTCATTTATAGCTTGTTGTTCCTTCCTTTCGTTTAGTCTATCTTCTATGAAACTTTTCTATTCAATTTGAAGACTGTGTAAAGTTTTCAAAACATCAGAATTTAACTCTACCACCAGCTTCGCTTCCGGAGTGAGGGTGGTCATATTTCCTTGACGACTTTTTTCTTCCTCAGTATTCATAAACTGATCAGTGCTGTAAAATTTCCTGTAACCACAAAAAAAAATTATGACCAAAAAATTTCTGTTAGTAACATATTTAATTAACATAGTTTATTTATTTTTCCTCCATGAATGCTTGGTGCACCCATAGGTCTCTTAGTATTGAAACTGGGCTATGATACCATTTGTAATGTCCCCAAAAATCAGAAAAATAAAAATAGGCTAGTAAAAACTACCTAGACAGAACATTATTTACTTACAAAACTCTATCGTACACTTTATGTACCTCTATTTAGTCTTAATCTATTCTTACATTCTATCGTTTATATTTCAGTCATTACTTTTAATGTATTTTACTTATGATGTTGTACTGTTGTTTACTAATTATTATGTTTACATTTTTGTTGCTTATGTGTTGTCATTGGATTTATGTGCATCGGCTTTTCTTCATTGTCGCACTTGTTAATTATGGAGCCTTATCTTAACTCTATTTGTGGAAACAAAGTTGGAGGAGTGGCGGGACTTGTTCTCCCATGACTATTTGAGAGGTAAATTATTACTTTGTTATGCAGGATTACCTAGTTCTTTGAACTAAGGCACCTGTCCTATTTATATGCAGTTCATTACTTTGTGGCAGGATCTGGTGTAAAGTGTGTTGACAGTCTTGATCCTAAAGGACCTGCTGCTAGTTGTTACGTTGCTTATCAACTCGGTTTTATAACTTGGCAAGTGTCATTATCATCAATTTAGCTATTACGACTAAATTTCCTGTACACTAATTATTCTTTATTATAGTTTATATTCGTTATTATATCTTTCATTAATGCATTTTACGTTCTATGTATATTTTCATTATACCTATTACCATTTCTTATGTTCTTTTATTAGCAGGTTATTATATTAGCTTAACAGTAGACCTTTGGTTTTTATGAGGGTTAAAAAGTTAACATGGCATATTGCATATGTCATGTTCACTAAGAATCATGCTTAACACATTTCGTATTGGATTTAAGATAAGGTTGTGTTGAGGCCTGGAAAATTGCAGGTAACAATAGTTAGGGATTCTCCCCAATAAACGTTCCCAACTAGCCCGTTACTGTTTGGTATGGGGAATCCGTCCAATTTACGGTCCGGATACTGTAGGTCAAGTAACAAATTAAAATGTTTTACTAATTACAGCTCGGTCCACCGCGTATCTTTTGTAGTTTTTTATGTTTAAGGTATGATGTGCAAGTGCCTAAAATGCAAACGATAGAGATAACGAGGAGGGTCACAATGTGATGCACAGGTTCTTACCTCTCATCTTACCTCTCTTGCATCTGAATCACAAACAAAAAGAAACTAACTAAGACTACTTATCTTGTCCCCAGGGAGCAAAACTATCATTAATGGTGAGTAATGTATTTCAGTCCATGCATTAGGAAAGATTACAGATAGCTGTTAAATTTTTCAGAACACATGAACATCAATAGAAATATAAACAACAAGATAGCTTATTGTTAATTACAGCATTCACTACTTAAAGTGGAAATTTCACAGATTAAACCAAAGTACATTCATAACATGAAAAGAAATTCAATGAGTTAGAATGATCTCACAGTTAATGGAAATAAGCTGAAAATGAAATAGTTCACATTCAACTGGTCCATAGCAAAACATTTGTCACATTCCACAAACTTTCTCCAGCATAACCATGTAACTCTTTATTGTAAAAGGAAATAGTTCTTCTTACAATACACTCTCAAAAATGGTCTAGAAAGAAGTCCCTTCTACATCTAAACTCTCGTATATTTATACAAAAAGAAAAACCCTTGGGCTGCCCCACAATGAATTTTGAGCTTCCCTATCCTTTTATTTCCAAAATTTCGTCTCGTAGCATGTGCACATAATTAATACAATATATTACATTTTAAACCAAAAAATTTCTTTAGAACTTTTATGAAGAGGGGCCATCTTGGTCGTTGATGAACTTCTTCCATGCCTAGGCCTCTGCTGCTATGCCTTCAAATCCAGAAAGTTAAATAAAATAGATATTTATCTCATATTTAGCAACCTGGTTCTTTACTCCTTCTATCCTTGCTGGACTCAAGCGTAGCTGATATTCTAATAGATGTACACTTATAGCTGCATGTGCCACTGCATTCTTTAAAATTCATTAATCTACATCCTTTACCTATTGGATCTCTTACTCGTCTCCCTGATATCTATTCTGTAAATGTTCTGTAAACAATTCATGTTCTGGTATCATATCCAATCTTTTCTCTGCAGAAGTTTGGCATCGATTGTATGTAGCAAGCACCCTCCTGCAGTATTCAACACATGCTCCCTTTGTTTTCTTTGCAGTTTTCTTGAATTCTTCCACAACATTAATTGCAAACTCCAATAAATCATATTCTTGTTTTAAGCTCTACTGGTCCTTAACTAGTAACTTGGCAGGAGATTCCTTATTTGTTTCTATCCACACCATTATTCCTGTTAGGATCTCCAGAATCTCTTGAGATCTGTCCAAAAAATATGAAGTAGTGTCCAAAATTTCTTGTAATATGGTGTCTATTTGTAAAATTTTATACCTTTCTTCCTCATTGCATATTTGTGAGTAATGTCTCTTCCTCCTTTGAGTTAGAACATGTTCTTTGAAAGGCTGGACATCTGTTTTCTGTTCCATAGCATATTTCTGTGATGCTGCCAATGAAGTATTTTGTTCTTCTAAAGTTTCCACCTGCATTTGATATTGATTTTTTCTTTCCTCTGTGGCAGCCTTCTCTATTTCTAACTCAACAACTTTGCTTTGTAACCAGTCCTTCTCTGCACTTAGATTTTCATAGGGTACCTGGAGGTCAACTTTCTCAGTTTTCAACATTTGATGCTCTAGTTGTAGCTTTTGTAATTCAACTAAGCTATCTTGAGCATTCTTTTCCATTTTCTCTACAGAAATATCTAAAGCTTCCTTATTTTCCTGCAGAGTTTGGAATTCTATTCTTGAATTCCTTACTTCATTCATCATGTCTTCATATTTCCTTTTCAGCTTTTGACCCGCATCCCTCTCCTTCCTCAATGTTTCTTTTAATTATGTTTCATTCTTTTTTGACTGCTTGAGGTCTATCATAATCATGTCTATGTTATATTTAGTTGCTTGGGTTAATGCCACCCCAGCTATCGCTATGAATCTTGGATCTACATCCGTTCCATGCACCAAGGTTTTATCTGTTATCATCTTTCCTTACTGTCCTCCAGTTTCAACCTTTTTCTTGGTTCTTTTTACAATCCTTTTCTTCTCCTTATCATAGAAAATAGTACTGAAGTCAGGAACCTCCCCTTCTATAGGCATGAAAGGGATCAAATTTATTCCATAAAATGAAGCCTGTCCCAGTGTACTACCTAAAGATGTAGCAGGCTCCTGGGGAGCATGATTAGATTGTTCGTGTCCTTGATCTGTGTGATCCTGTCCTCCCTTTGTATCTACCTGCTCAATAGTCTGTTGGTCCTTTTGAGATCCTGTTAATCTCAGACCTTCACTTTCTTCTTGTCTTTTCTTGATTTCCACTTCTTCGTTTCTCTTTCTCTCCTCCTCCTCCTTCCTTGTTGCTTCCTTTGTAGCTTGCTTTCTTTCTTCTTCTTCATTTTTTAGCCAAATTTCCGCCTCCTGTGCTAGCCTTCTAGCATCTTCTTCTCTCTTTTTGGCCTCTTCTTCTTCTAATGTTTTAGTCTTCTCTAAAGTTTTTCCCTTTCCACCGATAGTGGTTATTTTTTTCTTGAACCTCTTTTTTATGGCCGTTATGTTCTTTGCACTTCTAAATGTTTCCTTGTCCTTGTCCCAAAAGTTGGTATATTAAAAATGGATGCTTTCCTCCTTACAGTGATCTGCTACTTTATTTTGGGAGTCATTCCTGTGAAAATTTATTTCACCGAAATGGAAATGCTCTAGCTCCTGCACAAATTCTGCAATATGTTTTACCTTTGAAAAATTTTAACTTCCAAGCTAGAAAGGTATTGTAGGATAGGCTACCTTTTTATGTTCGAACAGGAAATTTCCCACACCATCAATATATACATGCCTAACTGCCTCTTTGTGTAGTACATAGTCAGTGGCATACTTAGGGAGTAAATAAGGTTCCCTAGAACCACCATACATTTTTATATACAATCCTTCCTCGGTCAAATAATAGTCTCTGTATTCCTCGATGAATTTGAATGCTTCTTCAGACATGCAGTTGCATTCAGTTAGGAAAATTAGGGTATACAAGGGCATGATGAAGTGTTCATAGATTTCCCTATAATAGCTATAATATTTATGGGTGCAAAACAATATATATGCTGTGTATACTGGGGTCTTGTCCCTCTCCCAGTTACATATCAAGGATGGAAAAGACTGAGTACATAGTATATAGTCAATCAATATAGAGCTCATTTAGAACTCTCATTTCTTTTGTGACACCCCTCCCAAGGCTACGGATATGCATACTGAGACACTATTTGACACTATGTTTTACCAATTAAATATGGTTCCTTGAGTAGCCACATAGAAGATAATAGGTATCCATCCTATCTTGAAGCTCTTCCTATGAGCTCTTCCAAAAATCCTATTTAGCATCAGTGCAATAATTCTATAGGGAGTACAGAGAGTAGAGGTATCATACTCTCCAGAAGGTCTATTCCGAAAGTTTTTCCCCGGTATCATGATTCTTTTAACTATTTCTACCATATCGATAGTTGTCTCTTTCAACTAGCTCTCTGTCAAGTAAATCTGGGCAGGAGGCAAATGATATGCTATTGATACATATGCAAGGCTATATGCAGCATAGCCCTACTTAGCAATATTTCCAAGAATCATCATAGTCACATCTTCCCTAGGTAGAATCCAACCTATCACCTCTGAACAAGTGAACAACTCAGGTCTTGTGGCTACTTTCATGAGAGTCGATTTCTCAATTTTTGCATAAATGGTTAGCTCTTCAAATCCTGCATCAGGTACGTTCTGATTGGCAATCACCCTGTATATCTCTCCCCATTTATAGTCTGGTTCGACCCTAGTGGAAGATTTGGTATCTTCATATATATATTAAACCTTGGTGATGATCTTAACATCGAGTTCTCCTCCAACCACAGGAGCCTTTTTCTTTTGTCTTTTCGACATATTTTCTTTGCAACAATCACCCTATCACAAACATAGCATGTTATTAGACCATTTAACTTTTCGCAAGTGTTTTAATAAACAAAAAAAAAACTGTATCAATTTGTTTACCTCTTCCATCTGCATTCTGAAAAAATGAACTACACACAGTATTCAATGCATGAAAAAGAAAAAATGACAAGGAAAAAAGAAAACCCTGCAGGTTGTGTCTTAAAACCGCCTAAGTCCACTGTCTGTAAAAATTTCACAACCCCGAGAGAAAACAATTCTCTATCTTAACCCGAGCCACACTTGAACTAATTCGAACTATACAAAACTATGAATCACATATTCCTACTACTAGTCATCAACAACAAACTTCAAAGCATTAGACCCTATACATCGCTTCATGTCAAAAAAAAAACCCTAACCCGACCAACAATGGAAAACCTTCCCCATCCCATGAAAGAAGGTAAATGCACATAAAAAGTTTAAAAGACCCCCAGATGGCCATCGAAAACCAAAGAATGGGTGGTGTATATAGCGTAACGCTTGTCTGCACTGTGCTCTCAATCTTTCGTACCGAAGTAAAATCATACATAACGGCCCAATTGGTCATGCAGCCTCAAAAACCTCGCTCAAGAAAACTACAAACAATTAATTCTTCACCCTAAAATAAAAAAAATCATGCATACCATGAAGACAAACACTCTTTAAGTGGAAAAACCCAACCCACAGACCACCTAACCAGGAAAACCTAACCAGGACCATGGTTCCAAATTCGACCAATAAAAAACCAAAACAACAAGGTCGTGGTTTTCCTACCTAGCAAAACGTAGTGCAGTCAACGGGATGAGCAAAAATATCCATGGTAGCATGCTAACAATCGAGTTCAGATAGATGGGCACATGAATCAGTATAAATGACGAGGATGGGAGCAACGACTAGTTCACAATATAGATAAAAATAATAAAATAATGCTCCCCTCATATATATAGAACCTTTGGTGGGAAAAATTCGACAGGAAAACCCTATCAGTATTTAAACTCATCAGCGATCAACACCCCTAACCATCGGAAAGATAGTTTGGGTGACACCCGCAATGGCAGACGCTAAACAAACTATGAACCCACGATAATTTTAAGACTATCGGCATTGACGTCACTAGACACTAAATCAATCGGGAGAGAGAACCGGATGGCAGCTACAACGATGGGTACTAAAAGCACTATCATCACGACTTTACATTCTAACTCGTATCATAGATTGGGACACCTAACCTCTAAAGCGTCGGTGAAGAAACAATTAACTCCCGAAACCTCAAACCCAAACATTTTCCACAGTATTCGCAACCTAAAGTACTATCACGGCTCCATAATTTTAAAGAGGTATTGGAGATCAAGACATCTAAGCTCTAAGGCATTGGTGAGAAACAAAACTATATTCTGGGACGTTCATCAACTGACTACCGCAATGTCGACAGTATAAAAGAATAATGCTCTGATTCTTTCATCAACTGACTCCCGACAGCGATAAAATGTCATAAGAAAATAAAAATGTTAAGTTCTAAAAATAAAACAAAAGACTCCACAGTTTTCTATGTATCGACTGGGAAAATGGCAGTACTTCTGATAGAGTAGATCACTCAATTTCCGCAATAGCGGAAAGACAGTGGACTACGCTTCCGATATCAGAAGGGTGGCCAACTAATCTTCCAATGAGAAAGGATCAAGTTTTAAGCAAACTCTTAACTTCTAGACAGATTTAGAGAAACCGATCAATCCTAGGCTATATATAAGAGAAGTAAATTAAAAGGAGGGCCCTAAAATTTAATATTTTGGGGAAAAAGTTGCAGCTCCAACAGGTTGTAAGCCTAAAGTGTATTTTATTTAACTTATATGATGTATTCCTTATGGCATTACACCTTGGACTAGCGCATCCTATGGACTATGTATTATCGTGATCTTGCCATAATGCAAACCTTGTAAAACATTAACGCTGTGATAGAGTTTGGGGTGGCGACATAACATATGGTAGAAACCATATGATAACATGGTTTAATCTTTCATGTGGAAGGTGGTCATACGTTGTAATGCAATGAAACTTAAACTATAGAGAGTGGGTTTTGTATGGATTTAATGGTTTCCAGTTGGTGCATTCCATGCTCTTGGAGAAGCATGACATCCTTCCCTTAGGCTTGGCTCACGATGGTTGCGCATTGTGTTTGTCATTTGGGGTTTTTGCATTTTGTCTCTGCGAAGGGGTAAGACCATGGAGGTGACCCACAGACCATGAGGTATGCTTCGTTGGGTTTATACACCTTCACATTTTTTGGTTTATTGCTTGCTAACATGGCCATACTTCTCATCCCCTGTTTGTCTTGTGTTTGTAGGTGCCGAAAGGTAATGAGGAGCAGCGTGGCTTCAACTTTGTTGGATCCAAGTGTTTGCAATAGTGTCCATGGTAATCCTGTGAGAAAGTATCTACTTGCTACCTCTCAACCATCTTGGGAAGACTGCGCATATATTTGTTGCTTAGTTTGGGTTTTATGCTGTGGGTTTCGATGTGGGGTTTTAAAATTTGCCTTCGGGCATATGATTACAGACTTGGATTTTGAACAGTATTTAAATGCCTTCCACCGTGGAGTGAAGAATCATATTTCCTTCGGTTATGTGTATAAATTTGGTTTTGTAAATTTACTTGGGTTCTTTAGCATCGAAGAGGGGAATGTTTGGGAATCTAGCACACTTGGTATTTGTTTATGCAAATCGTGTTCTTGAATGTATGTGCTATGTTATGGTTTAATAGTTTTGTTTGGACATAGTAATTATCCTTTGTTTGGGGTCTGTGTGTTATTTATATTTTAATGGTTGTAATGAGAATAGTGTGGGTTGTTGAGAGGCCAAGCCATGAATGGCTTGAGCCTACCCCATCGTGTCTACAACAACTTTGTGATATTATTTCATTCATGTAGATAATTTTTAATGAATAGTGTAGGGGTGATTCGTTAGCAGAGTAATTAGTTCTAAGACTTACTGTGTAATTTAAATTAAAACTTGGCCAAGGCCGTGATTGGTTTTTGGTCATAGGACCTCGATGTTAACGTTTGCATTCGTTATTTATATTGTATTGGATTTGGATGTATTTTAATAACCAAAACCCGCATATGATTTGATGTATAGCATGGCCCATGTAAGAATGGTTATAGGATTTGGTTGCTGTTTTGTACATACAATACTTATTGTTTGTTATTAAGGCCTTTCCTTGGGTCTGGAAATCCATGGGAACTGATGTCATGAATTCTGTTGGCAAGCAACGTTTTAATGTAATGAATGGTATTTTAATAAATAAAAGCAAACTAGGCTTGCATGCCCACAAGATTCTATTATTGTTCCTGTTTGCAATACATGGATTTATAATATGATTTTGATGTTATTTTAATATGATATGATTACTGTATAAGATGTATTATTTTAATTTGGTTATGGTAATTTTTGATGAGTTATGTAATTGCATTTATGGTTATGTATAGATGGAAAATGGATAGAACTATGGATTCTTTTGTATGATTTATGAACAAATATTTGTAAAGGACCATATGGATTGTCACGATGATTCCTTTGTTTATTTAGTTCTCACACTGATAATTGAAATGCAAAGTTTCGAGACTAGTATATTCTTATTATAGAAGACCTTGAAAGATCTTAGATGAGTTATTTAATTTTAGAATTAAATGTATAGATAGCTTTCATAAATGTTTATACTTGATGTCCTTATATATATATATATAAAGTAGATCTGTTTGTAAGTAATACCCCCTAAGCTATTTAATTAGTATATTTATTTCTTTAATCTTTCTCCTATGATTAAATATACTATAATCTGAACATGTCTCTACTGACAAATGAAATATGTCAGTAGAGTTATAAAGAATAGGTGACCAATAAAATAGCAGGTCTGGATTTACCTAGTTTACAGTAATAATTTCTAAATATGGAATGAATACATAAACAAACTTAGAGATGCAATCCTATTTATATACATCCTATGATAACATTTACAACCCAAGGGAGTATCGAAGAAAATACAAACCCTAGCAGAGTCTAGTGAGAAAATCAAATAGATAAGGTTAGTAGATACATTGAAAACATTCATCTAACATATCCATCATTTAATCTCGAAGATAGCATAGACAGTCTAGGGTTATATTTTAAAAATGTAACCCTAGGAGATATGGACAAAACCATTATTTCCAGAGTTAAAAATATATAAAGAGCATTTATATAAAGCAGCCAGCATTTACCCTAGAAATGAACTTGACATACTAAGAACTCATACCTCTAATTTTTCTTCCTGAAGCTCCTTTAATGGATGAACCTGCACACTTTTTAAATAACCAGCATTAACAATTTAAGACATATCTGACCTTTGATGTTGATGACCAAATCAATTAGGAACTACCACATTCCTCCCAACCATGAACCTAAACCATTCCTGGTTATAATCTGGATCCCCTTGAGTTGGACTCCAACATGAAATTAGGTTAGAGCTCCTAAGGTGGGGTTTCCTAATTGGTATTCAATTCTGAATCAATCCTCTTTTCCTTGCAGAAGAAAGTTCTCTAGTAAAACACTTGAGAGCAAAACATGCAAAATAATAATTCTCCAAAGATGAAAATTAGAACACCCAAGCCTTTGCTTGGCAATGAGTCTTTATAGATAGACTTTTCAGTCAAAGGGACTGTTAAATCAAGAAATCCTTGATTTCTTGATTTAACACTTTTTAATTACTAGGGTAATTTTCAATACTTAACTTAGGAAATTTTAACTAGTTCCTACTTAAACTTTCATAGGTATTATACTATTTATTAATCCTTTAATAATAAATAATAATTGATGTCTAGCTTCTCTTCTTTCTTTTATTTAAATATAAATTTAATCATTATTAATTCTTTATACATACTATGTATAAAATACATAGTATTATGACACTTGTTGACAATGTCTTTGGGCATCATGTACCATGATCCCCAGACTTAATGACACTTCTTCATTAAGTTCAAGTAGATAGGTGGCTTAGGTCTAATAGGCTAGGCACTCTAAACATCCTTGCATGTTAGATTTCCCTCGTATAATGTGGTAGCTCTTCAGTACTTTGATGAGAATACATAAATTCAAAATTTAATTTAATCACTTATAAATAAGTATGATGAGATCAATATTTTTCTCGAGTCGCTTTCACTTGGAAGTTATTAAATTCTTTTCACTAACCCCTAGCACTTACCAGAGCCCATACTCAATGCCTATAGCATGGAGTTACAAACATAGTGAAGTTCCAGAGCTTTCTCTCAACACTAAAATGCTAGGATGTACTTGTACAATACACCTAGGGATACAATGGACAAGGATTCGATGCTCGAGAGCTTATGCTCAACATCAAGATGGAAGACTCCGGGGCTTATTCCCAACACATCCAATTATCTTTTTATGTGTTCTAGAGCTTCTCGCTCAACACAAAGGTAAGTAATCATGTGCTCGAGAGCTTCTTGCTCGGTACAATTCATCAATCACTCATGTGTTCCAGAGCTCCTCACTCAACACAAAACATCTCGTCAATCATGTGCTTCAGGGTCCATGCTCAACATAAACAAGCATATACATATATCATTAATAATTAGCTTATGCCCAATATATAAAACAAATCATCATGTTCATATGCAGTGGGGTCTTCGACCCAATATAAAATAAAACATCAAGATAATCATCATAATCAATAGGCACATGCCTATAAGTGTTAGGTCCAAAATTTAGGATATTACAGTTTACTTGTATATGATTATTTAAATAAATGAACCTAGAATTAGAAATGATTTATTAATGAGTAAATTTCCTTTCTGCATTTTTCCACTCATCTTATGATGAAGTACTCTAGTATAGAAGGATTGTTTAGATGTAGATAGGAATGATTATACATGTATAAAAGGATCCGAACTGTTATCGAATTGTAGAGTTTACATAGAAATGAATCAACAATCTTTTCTTCTGATAAGTTACCAACAATATCTTCAAGTAAATGTTTTAACATTGGAAGCTTTTATTGTTATTTTCCAGTTTTTTAGCATAATAATCCATTTCTAGAACTTAATCTTTTATACAAAAACCTCTAAGAACATTACATAGAGTCCATTATAGTAAGCTTTTGTCACACAGTCATTAAAGTGTGTGAAGTATAATACATTAACAATTATGGTAATACAATCTAATTATTTACACTTAGTAAAGAAAAACCTTTCATTATTTTAATACTTTAAAACCTAAAATATAAACAATATTACTCTAGTCACATTACAGTAAATAAGGCATAGTTAAATGATTTACCATCTATCCTAACTTTAGTACACTAACATGAGGATGTTTATTTTTAAACATCCAACACACTAAGTTCATGAGGTACATTTAATAGGCTGAAAATGAGTAAGATTATAACACATATTGTATTATAGTACATAAATTAAGTACTTAGGAAACCAAACTGTAAACATTCAGTAGAACAATAATACTATTATTAGCATGGTAAAATGTTCTTCTAAACCCTACTCTATTAATATAATCCTTCATATCCAATTACAGAACCTATTTATGAAAAAGGATAGATTTCCAACTCTTCTAATTAAAAGGAAGACTCTTATAAATTAACTATTTTTTATACCAGAAATCGGAGATATGAAGATAACCTAAATACCAAACTGTTTATTAAAACCAAAACCCTAGGTTAATCCTTTACAGTACAAGTTACACATATAGAATTTCAACAACTAAATTTTCCAATGGCTTAAACAACATTTTTCCATAAGTATTTTGAACACCACAATAACAGAGTATCAATACCATTGGTATCATTGCAAACACAATCAATGAAGGGTACCCAAGGTTGGGACTAAGGCTTACTGAGCCTATACTTCTCACACCCTTCAGCTTCAGAGGAATCACCTTCAACATTTGACTGGGTATTGCCAAGTATTTTTTTACCTACCATCAAACAAACAACAGCTTTGAATTGTTAGTATAAATATTGGTATAGATAATAATAAGTAAAGAAAATAAAATGTTGGGAGGATTCATATGACTCACCAGTTTTAGCTTTAAGCCTGCTAACGCCACAACCGAGCTCGAAGAAAACAATAATGGTGAAGAACCAGAACATCAAAATTTCTACTACCATGACCAAGACAAGAGAGAAAGCTATTGCAGAGACTCGAGGAGGCTGAGGGCCTGTCGACCTATTCCTCCACCCAAACAAACAATGTTTAATCCAAACACGTTTAGGGCAAAATTGAATTTTGTTGCATAGGGTTTAACACCCAAAACCCTCCATCTAATGAGCATCCACCACGTGGACCCCACTACCGTTGAAATTATTTTTATTTTTATATAGTTTAACCTGCTCATAACTGTGCAATTTATGGTAAACGTAATACTATTATATTTGTTAAAAAATAATAATAAACAAGTTATATATGTATTTTGAAGTTTTTAGCTAGGTTATAGTATTATTTTATGCATTGGTTATATGCCTAGGTTAATGTTGTTATATCGGTAGTTAGTTTCTAGCTACCAATATAATAATGTTGATTGCTATACCTAAGTAAGTTCTAGGAGTAATAAGGTTAAAATGCATAGTTAATGTTTGATAATTACATACCTTTTATCATATAATTTATCTGTTAGAAGAAATAATCATACAACCAAATTCAATGTGCTACCTAAGTAGAATAGTCTTTGCTATAGTCCTAGGAAATTATTACGCTTCGATAATATAGAAAATAAATAGAGTCACCGTAGTAGTTAGAAATTAAGTCTAAAGAATAAAGTTATAGATCTTTCCTAACTTACTTGATCAGTCTTCTGAGCCTTAATTTTCTTACATCGTAAACATGGAAGTAAGTTCTTACATGTGAATCCTATACAAGCATCGGATCTGCGTTAGCTTTAAGAAAAGCTAAGTAAGGCTCGGGCTAACCTCAAGGCCCCTTCAGTAAGAAAAGAAAATAACCATCAAAATCACACACATTCTTACAAATAAACCAATGATCTCAATTCAATAAATTATTTAGCTCATTAACTGTTGACCAACATTTTATTATTCAAAACTAAAAATCATTATAGATTTAGTACGGTTAGTGGCATGTGACTTACAAGTTAGTAGCCTCTTAGTTATTATTAACCAAATTGTATTTACTCCTAATTTTTTCTCTTTATGTCTTGTCTTTGTAAACTATATGTTAACTAGACTAAAGTTAATTATTAAACTAGCATTCTTTCTATGATTTAGCATTTAATATCACATAGAAAAAATTTAACTTTTTGTGAATTTTTGGAGATGTTACAAGCCCACTCTAAGTGCCACCAACAATCACCTTAGTTGGATGTGGTAGGTAATTAGGCATGTGCATTCTTGAGTTAGAATCAGTTAGATCATAGTCAGTTAGATTAGCGCTATCTTGCATGATTCATGGGAGTGTAGGATCATTTATTCACCTACCCTGAAATACCATCAGCAGTTAACTGATTGTAGACTGATTTGGTTATCTAGAGTTAACTAGTGAGCTCCAGCTGTGATTGTTTCCACTTTGAGTTATAAAACCAACCTGTTTGAGTTGGTGAATTCAAATCTTATCGATAATATTCGAATTATATTTATTGTAATACCATTGTATTATTGATTAATTAATGAAGATTAATGTTATGATAATATGAGCAATACTTGTCCTATTTGTTTGAAATTTCTGTCATGAATTCATTGTTCATTTTACATTGATTTGATAATTCCACTGCATACTTCTTTTCAGATAGCTCTAATTTTGTCTTGTAGATCTATGGTTCATGAAATTTAATAGTCTTGTCTCTTGGGTACACAATACATTGTGTAAGGAGGTTCCTCCCTTGAAGAGGATTGTTATTCATCTTTGTTCTTCATTATTAAGTTGTGGATTACTCTCTTTTGGTCTATTTTTGTTATTTTTATGCTATTTCTGGGACTTAGTTGCATAACATACATCATTTGGGATTTAACTACATTGTGACATTAAATTAAATTATTCTAATTAATAAGATGCCTATCATGTGGGTAGTTGAATTGGTTCTCATTGTGATATCCCCCAATTTTGTAATAATTTTTGAAAGACTATTTTATTTTGTTTTGTTTGAATGTGATTGGCAGGCTTGGAATATCCCAATATGTCCTTGAAGGATAAATGTAACTGAAATGTTATGCTCGTAATAAATGTCTGAATGATACAGAAAAACATGTTGAATGATGAAACCATGCATGCGAGAGTGGGGGACATAAAGGGCCACTCTCAAGAAGTTGGACCAGGCATGGGAATGCCAGTATGATGCTAGAATCACCCTGGGGAATCAATAGGTAGTGGAGCATAAATTCCTAGGGGGGATTTTTTGTTAGCTGCAAAAGACCTATGAAAAACAAAAAGGATAAATAAGGAAGCATATGCTAGGAGGCGAGACACCACTGAGTATGTCAGAATAAGGAATTGCTTACTATGTGAGAACTGTGTGTTAAGTAAGGATTTCTCACTGGAGAACTGGAACTGAGTTTGAATTTCACCACTCTTGGAATGCATAGTTTAGCTCGGCAATGATTAAGGAAAAAGAGATCTTTGCCTAGTCTATGGTTGGTTTGAACATGGTTGTTCCCTTTTCATTGTGGTTCGATTTACATCAGGTTTCATTTATGAGTATTGTTTCTACAAACCTAGTAAGCACATGGTATGTTTGGTTATGTTAAAGACATCTTTTAATATAAATGAAAAGGTGAAATAGTAGCTTAGATTTATTGATGTGAATGATTCCTATGAACTATTGTCTTCATATTCTACTGTCGGATGAAGGCGTCTTGTCTGAGATAAATGGGAATTGAATGGTGTAATAAGGATTTGTAAAGAATCACCAGTTTACGGCATGATTCCATGTGATTGTGGAGCTTAGGGTGGGCATTTTTGTAGACCTATGTTTGCATGCTTCAGTGTTGCAGAATGATAAAGAGAATGCATTAAATTTTGCTCAGGATTTATTGTTGTTAAATGGTTATGTATGTAAATTTAAGTATTCTTTGGTTGTCCTTATTTTTTTGCCATATTTTACTTAAAGCACTATGTCCATGACATAAGGCCTTCATATACAGTCGTTAGATAGTCTGATAAGTGTTTTAGTCGGATCTAACATTAGCCGAACTACTAAACTTAACCAACTCGTCCTAAGATACCCTAACTCCCAATGAAGAGAGGACTTCAAGTTTGTGGTGAACTGGATTTCACAGGTTTTCAGTTCCCATCTCTGTAGTTAAATTCACCGCTACTTGAGGCTATGAAATCCCTAGGGATCATCGTATCTGGATCGACGGTGGATCTCAAACACCATAAGGTGGATTTGATAAGAATTTTTCGCACACTAAGGATTGTATTAATCCGCGCTAGTTGAATTGGAGAAATAACTCACATTCGTTGATCTCCTCCAAGACTTATACCTCCTGTTGATCTTAAAAGTATTTTTTCCACGACCACTTATGGTTCTCAACGCTTATCCCCGGTGTTATTTCCTTTAAGAAAAATTTATTATCAACCGTTGATCTAGAAATCTTGACCATGGATCTATCAGAGATGTATGAACTTTACACTCTGTAATCTTCATCAAAGTTGATCAATGGAAGGATCAATTCCCTCTGCAACTCAAAATTGATTGTTCCAACTCTACGAAACAAGGAGTTACCTTCGAAGTAGGCTTATACTGACATTTGATTCCCTGCTTTGGATTTTGTCATTCCCATAAGAGAAGTACTCTTAGTCTGTTGGAAATGGTTATGAATGCATGGGATGCACAAATCACTAAAGATGCAATGCATTTACTATGTCTTCCAATGACTGTAACTTGTGTTTGGTTTCTTAAACGTTTTACTAGCACTAGTACAAGTGATCAATTTTTCCACGGCAAAACATGGCAATATCCACGGAAAAGCGTGGATATTGCCACGTCTAAGTGTTTTTTTTTCTGTGGAAACAATTCCGTCGCAATAGAGATGACCCCTAATTTGCGTTGCAAGAGCGACAATGTTCTATATTTCGTTAGATGTCTAAGCCGTCGCTGTATCCATGCCTGGCCGTCGCTGTATCCATGCCTGGATGTCTAAGACGTCTCTGTATCCATGCCTTGCCGTCTCTGTATCCACGCCTAGCCGTCGTTGTATCCATGCCTGGCCGTCGCTGTATCCACGCTTTGTATAAGTTAAAAAAAATAAAATGCAATCCCCAGGAATAGCGACGGGGATGCTATACCTGCGATGGGTAGATATATTGGTCATGTAATAAGAGAGAACCAGCAGGGAAACAAGTGCACTTGTTGAAAACCGTTGATAATCCAAAGCAATTTTCACCTAAGCCTCTGCACGATCCAGCCACTTTTTGCAATACTTTAGGCTCTCTTATCTCTTTCCATAAACCTCTTTGTTATGGCCTTGGTATGGAATGGAATGTACCTGTCATTTTGTTGCTGATCATGATTGGGAGACACTGTAGGATGGGTTATGAATCTTGGGAATTCTTTCCTGGTTTTAATCTCTTCAAAGTTCAGACATGTGGGAATGCAACTTGGCTAAGACTCATAAGGAGTTGTCATTTTTGGGTTTATTGTGATTTCTTATTGGTTGATGTGTTTATCATTATATGAACTGTACTTGATGCAATGTATGTCTAAAGACTAATATTCTTCTTTGTGGCATTCATGTGGTTTTTCTTAGAAAATTAACGAGTATACTTTTTTTACAATTTGAATGGGTGGGTTTATTTGAACATAAGTCTATTCCTAATGTTAGTTGGAAGTTGTGATGTACATTGAAGGCAAATGGGAGAAACTGATGTGGTTAATATTGTGATTGAATGGCCTGCAGTAGCTTTGCAATCCTAGCATTCTCTGTCATCTATTTCCTTTAAAGAGGATGCACTCTCTCATCCTACCCAGGGTTAATTATTAAAAATGCTTGGATAAACTGTGATCCTCCTCATGCTTGGACTAAGCAAAATCATAGTATATTGGTTACCAAAGTTTTAAAGAGGAAACAAATTAAAGGATTTATCTTCCTATGGGGTAGAGGATTCTAACATCTTTCATTTTTGGAGAGGTGTATCCAAAGAAAGATTGACAATAGGTCCAGAACGTTGGACAGGATTTCCTAAAGAGTCATTTGATGCTTCAAATAAAGTTCTTTCCCTCAGAAATTTCATACATGCCTACAACCAAAGTAACAAATGTTCAGTAATGAAAAGATACAACATTCAGTCATCAAGAACTTTACAACAAGGATAACAAATAAAGAAGCCTTTCAATTTACCTCAAATTGACTTAGGAATCAGTGTCCACTAAATACCCAAGTATGCAACATTAATTAATTAAGACTAATTACACAAAAACAATAAACAGAGAGAAGCTTACCTCAAAAAACTTATCGCGTTGACTACTAAGATTATCATTTAGCCACTTCTCCAAATTCAAAAACTCCCTTTTTGATGCAAGAGCAGCAAGTTCAATTGCAAAGGAAAATGGAGTCAAGTCCAATACCATAGTTAAGGCCTATAGATAAGGTTTTCTTCATAAGAATTAAAAGAAGCTATACACTGAAGATATATTCCTTCAATGTTAACATTGTAGAAAAAAACAGTAGTGTTTTCCATGCCAAAAAATATTGGATATTAAGTTCTCAAAACAAGCAGAACAAATTCTAACTTGAATTTCTGGCAGATGCCTAGTGATGAAGGTCTCTTGAATGCACACTTGCCTCCAGAAGGATCACCATTTTGTCCCTGGTTGAATTCTCAAAGCAAATCTAAACAGAGTTTATGTCAACTAATAAACTTTCCTAAGACCGACCTATCACATTTAAGGTGGCCCAATCCTTGGATCTTGTAAAGATATTCCCTCTCCGAGTTTGCAACGTGGCCTCATGTTGGCGCATAGAGAATACTGGTTGGGATGTGCATACCTTGCAGCTCCAGACAACATTCTAATCACTACAAGAAATCTAATGATGTTGTAATACTAAGGCTACTTCCACAACCAGGTAGCTAAGTTTGGATGGCCATATTTTTAGCTCTTCCTGACACTTGGATGATATTTTAGTTAGTACCTTGTCTAAATGTCTATAGCTTCAGAGTTGTTGTTCAGTGAAAATCATGGAAGAACAAACCTTAGCACCTAAAGTATTTGAATTCTCTTGTAAAGAACATTATCTTTTGGATCATTACTAAAAAACACCATTAGTATTTGTGCTTATGTAAATATAACAATAAATGGGCACTCTACTAGGTTCCACTTAGTGGGGGGAATACCATTCTTGATCAAAACACACTGGCGATACTAAAACTTGATCTCCAAATAGTTGCTAAATGCTCGTTTTGAAGAAAAATCTATATCTTATTTGAAACCTTGCACAAACTATCCTTATCCAAAACATAGATAAAGTAAAAGTGTAATTTCCATCTTCTCAGTCATTACAAGTATGCAACTTTTAGAACTGTAAGTACTCCAAAAAGGAAAATTCACAACCAAGAGCAGAAAGCTCAACTGTTCCTTTGATATATCTTATATGTTTTTGCGAGTCTTTATTGTGTGTCAACCAAACACTATATGGTCTCAGAAGATGATATACATTCAACATGTAGATGCCTATCACAATGTCTGGTTGCTTCATACATAAGCTAGTGAAACCAGATGCAGATAGCAGGGATCAGAACTTGACAAAATATTCTATTCACTATGACTACAGACACATCACATAACAACCATGCATCTAGATTTATCAAACCGTTATATACAAAACCATTATCTTTAGCCAACACATAATTGATCATAATTATCCTTTGACAATGTGCATTGATTTTACCTACATGATCTTCTGCTGCACTTTGTGCACAACCAATAGCATCCCACCAATCAACTCCAATACAGAGGCTCCACCAAAATCTGGTAATGGATGAGAATAATCAAATTGTAGGCCAGTGAATGTAACCACAATATAAATACAGAGATGCAACAAGATAACAAATAAAATCAACTTCATACATGTTTGCAATGGCTCGTTCCAAGGCTGCTGCATTACCCTTCCATTGACTACTTTGACTAGCAGGAGGTAGAATACGTAGAATCTTCAGTACACTGCAATCCCTGTTGTTATCATGCCAAACTGAGGCTAGGCAACAGCTAGTTGAAGAGAAAGCTGGTAGGGCAACAGAAACCCCAACTGGGGCACAATAGTAATCTATGGGAGAAAAGTTACTACCAGATAATAAATGAACATCGCCATAGCGAAAAGCAAAAGAAACCTCCCCCCCATGACTTGAAAAGACAATTCTTGCTAGCATCCTTACATCATTGTGCTGATTAGCTAGGTCAAAGTTAAATTTGTCACTATTTCCACCATTTGAATTTCCTGGTGTAGCAATGGATAGAGAACCTTTGTAGGCCTTAGTTGGAGATATGTTCATATTTACCGTGTTCTTCCAGATAGTCATCATTGTTGCTTGTCCACCAAAATTTGTATCAGAATTTTCAAAAAGGGGATGCAGTGCAACCTGTTGAAATGAGCTTTCCCACCGCTGCACCCTCCAACAAGTTAGAGAGGGCCCCTCGTTAGGATCGTGAGGAGACATATATTGGCCTGATGGAATATAATTTGGATGTAATTAGTAATTTAGTACACTAAAAAGAATAGTTAATTTAGCTATGTTTGTGATGAGTCTGTTTGCTAGCAAATCCACATATAGTGGATTTACCTATAAATAGACTTAATAAAAGCAGCAATCTCAAATTCTCATGTGGATAAGATATTACCAGTTAAAGAATGCAACTAAACAGTTTCCTAGCATTCCAACAAGCATGTATTCCTTTTAGACAAAAAACAAGAGAGGCAGAATAACAAGGTTCAAAATCCCAGCTATGATAGTTCCTCAATGATGCTCAGATTTAGGACCTGGTTCAGCTCTTAAAGTGCACAAATGAAACAAACACTTATCAAAGACCATGAAAATAAGGAAAAATAAACAACTTAATATTGTGTAAATCAGAAACCCATTGTCAAACATAGAGATGATAATCACTAAAAGTAGAATCCTTTTATTCTATATGAATGTTTTCTCCCATTTCATATCTCCTAATGTTCCTGCTTCTCACCCTAGATTCTTTTTTCTTAGTTTGGCACCCTGATCCGGGTCTTTGAGGTGTGCCTGGGGCACTTCCAAAGGCTACACAGATATGAGTTGTAAGAACCAGGAAAATCAAATGAAATAAAACAAGAAAAGTCTCATATTTATATTCAAGTATTTTTCTGAATGTAATTAGAAGGAAATAACAAAAACTAAAATTGCATTTTAGAATCCAAAATGCAAGTTCACATATAATACTTCAGAATTATAAGCCTATAATATAAACAAAATATATTAATATTCAATGCAAAATTTTCAAATATAGAGGAAGAGAGCAATAGAATTGCTAAATGCAAAGCAAGTAAAAAATCTACCCGCTATTGATGAAGTCAGCGTCGCTTCCCTCAATCCTGATTCCAAACCATGTGATGAAGAGGGCCTTGCCACATTACCATTCTTTCCACTAGCATCCACTGATTGCTTAACACCCAAATGTCCATTAGAATTCAATTTCTCTACTGCAAGCTTATTTGATCTAGGCACAGTTCCAGAAGCATATGGCCCTACCTGCTGCAAAGTGAAATATATTTCATTGTCAATACAATGATCATTCACTAGCATGCCATAAAACAATCAAGGAAAGCATAGAAGCATGCACCTTATCAATACACTAATTTGAAAAATAATAGTAGCTGATCATAACAACAGGTCAACAACCCAAATACCAACACAACTTTGATTGTATGAGCAAGCAAGAAGTTTTCCTTCATGTATATTGAGATTTGCTAGTTTTGACCATCCAATATCTATTGTATCATGGCATATTAATGGCTCCCAAGAAAAAACCTGCATCCAACAATGGTTTACAAAGAAGGTCTTGAAAACTTAATGAAAATTAAAACAAGAAATGGTTTTCATGCATAAATGAGGACTCTTTACTAGAAAAGAACTCACCTTCATGCTTTCATGCAATCCAGTCAGTAAAGTTCGTCCATCAAAATTAAATATAATTGAGTGCACTCATCCTGTCTGAATATTAGTATACTAAGTCATTCACCTTAAAAAAACACCAAAAAACTACCTACAAATATCTAATTACAAGAAACTACTACACAAACAACTTTAATAATTTGCAATTTGATATAGATATTGGTCAGCAGAATGTATAAAAATAGCATTGTGACACAAAGGACCAGCTTATAGATTATTCAAATGTTGTTAACATCATCTTATGAACATGAGTATCTATTATAAGATCCAAAAGAATTATAGATCAAAATTTATGGCTTTCACCAATTGCTATATATAGAATCAACCAAAAGTGATATCCAACCTCAATGCATGCCAGGGACAAGACATAATGAATTTACACTGACTTTGATGAAGATTGTTAATGAGCATTTTTACCTCTGGTCCATGTGATCCAATAAGCTCAAATGTCTCAAGGTCCCAAAATTTGATAGTCTTGTCTGCTGAGCCTGAACAAAATAAGAAGTGGCCAGCTGCCAAAGTGAATACGTATAATAAAAAAAAACAGATTAAGTTAAGAAGTCCAATTTCACTTGAGAAGCAGATATTACTTCATAAAGTTGCTAGATGCTACATGAAGGCATGGTTGCAGTGTGTTTTAAAGCAAAACAAAAAGGAGAAGTTGAACTTAACAAGTTCGTGACAAATACGTTCTATCCACATAATAGAATCTAGATGAAGAAACATTGAGCCTTAAGTTTTTGACACAAACAAGAAATTTACCAACACACAATCAAGAAAGAAACAGAAATGGAACTGTAACCTTCAACACTGAAATACAGATTATGGAAGAAATAAATTGAACATTTGCTACCATAAGTTGAAATAAATCAGGATAAATGACTTTAAAGTTTAAACTTGTAAAGACTCCAAAGGCACTCCATTGTTTGACCAAGAACTCAAGGATCCAAAGACTTTAGCAAAAGGGTGTGCCTGTAGGTATTCATATTTCAAAATATAAGAAGACTGTAGGAAATGCATGGGTAGGGAATGTGGTTTAAGGGCAGAGCTGACCTTTCATTCAAAGTTCAAACCCTGGTTCAATAAAGTCAGCCCTTCTTCAATGTATACCACTTGAACCGAGATGAGAGGACGAAACCCTTACAAAGATGAGGCACTACGACTGGGCTGGGATGAGAGAACACCAATTTGTGCCCCCCTTTGATGATAAGGAAATGACAATTTCAAACAGTCCACCGAAAGGAGAAGGCTCAACAAACATCTAGTCATCGGCCTGCCAGTATGAATTTTGTTATTCTTAGACATGGGGCTGGCTTGATTATGGTTTTAATTTGTGTTCCATTCTCCTAAGCACTTTTACTGTCAATGAATTATTTATAATTTTTTCCGATCTAGTTTGTTAAATTTCTGTTGTACTTGTAACTATTATGACTGAAAACAATATAACATTACTTAGGATCTTTCTAAAAGATAACAAACCACAAAAGAGATAACACAAGATGTATCCTGGGAAAACCCTAAACGAGAAAAACCCAGCAAAAAACTTCCTCAGTATATATAAATGCCAAATAGAAGCCAAGACCAAAACCCATGAGACAAAATAGTCTCTCGTTCATCCTCTTCAGATCACTATGACCAAATATGTGCTTGCATAAGAGAGTGCTCCTCAAAAGAGAGTGTGTAACAAATGAGGTACCTAGCTGGGTATAAATACAAGTGTGCTGACCTAAGACAGTCCCCCAAAAGGCACAGGGACGACCTACTCAACATAGTTCACTCTGGAATTTATGCACTTTTCATACATCTCAAAATAGTTTCCCTATTTGTTACTCTTCCAACCAGAATTAAAATGGCCATGAACTAAACTCTAAAGCCTTTCCTAACTGATAACAACTGGAGCATAGCAAAAATTGATACTAAGTATCATCATTCAATGACTAAAGCTTTGGCTCTAAGTACCACAATAAAGTTTTGTGTAGAAAACCTTCCTTTAAATATACCTAATTAAAGGACAGGACAGGGATTTGGCTTTGGCTTCAGAACTATAGTCAAATCTCTATTAGAATTCTTAATATAGATTTAGCTGTAAAATTGAAACTATAACTAATCTTTTTCTCCCTGTGTTTTGCTAAGATTGGTCTTATTTACTTTATGGTCACACTGAAATTGAATTCTTACCACCATTGTGGTAGCCAATATTTAAGATGAGGAGGTATTAATCTATGGGGAAGTTGGAAGTGGAGAGCCCTTTCTAGGTGTAGGAGAGTGCGTTGGCTTTGGATTTAGAACTATAGTTGGTGCATATGATCCTGAACCTGATCTAGGCTTAGGAACAGCGACTACCAGAAGAACAGAGGTTATAAAACCACCATCAACATAACTGAAATGAATTTAAACCAAATAAATCGCATCGAAGACAATGATACCTGGAAGAGTTTGGATGTGTCCAGCATTTCCACCTTGAAGTCTATCCAAAACTCCCAGCATGGGGGAATTGTTGTAGGTTGTAGGTTATGTCTGCCGATAGTTGTCTCTTGTGTCAACGGAGTTATCATTTTGATCAGGTCCTCCAACAAGAGCACCTAATAAAACATTAGGCCCCACTTCCTTGGCGATTTAGCCATGTAGAATACCCTGCTTTGCAACTAACAAAAGATGAATCCTCTTTGTAAAATACAATGGAGGAAGCTCTGTGGTGGACCTGATGAGGATAGTTTGGCCCATATCCCACCATGTAACTTGTGGCCCTTGGATTGTCACCTAGTATGTAATCAACCTACAAAAGAAAGGTTTTAGAAAATTGATTGAATAGGACTCTGGTTATTTGGAAAAGCACTCCAACTTGCTACTAAACCACAGCTCAATGGACATGTATGTGCTTCTTATCACTGATTAATGTGAAAAATGTGAAAATGGTTGACTTGTACACAGTTTGTAGTGAATAATTTTTATGACTACAAGAATCAACGAAAGTGTTCTAAGAATATTCTGTAACCATCAAATGCCGTATTGAGTAGTGGTAGCCTCAGATGATTTCAGTGGTTCTGCTTATAAGGCCAAGCAGAAACCAGAAATTCTCAGTAAACAGAAATTGTCAATTTCAATACCTAGAAATTCGAAGCTCCAAGAGAAATGTCAATGTGGAAGCATAAATTTGATAGCCATACATCCTTGCCAACCAGAAATGTGATACCTAGATCCAGAAATTCAAGGCTCCAGGTGGAATGCCAACATCCAAGCAGAAATTCAATGCACAAAGAGGAATGCCAACGTCCAAGCAGAAAATTGATACTCAGAAATACTCGCCAACCAGAAATTCAAAACCCATACCCAGAAATTCAATCCAAAAAGACATGTTTGAGAACTGGGAGCTAGATTTCATGTTCCACAATACTCAAAATTTGCGGTCCATTCCCAAATCGGATCGAGGGCGAAATAATCTGATTTGTCAGCTGAAGTTTGGATTCACGTCAACTACAAGTCAGAATAATTATGAAATCTGGAATCCGCTAATGTGAAATCTGATTACAAAATTTGATGCTCAGGGAGGAATGTCAACGTCCAAGCAGATTCGATGCACCAAGAGGGTTGTCAATGTCCAAGAAGAAAATGAATACTTCTCTAGAGTTGAATGAACCTAATTCATATTTTGGATGGGAGAAACTAACAATATGGAATACCACTATGTCCTTGGCATTTCATTAGTATCTTAACATCTGATGTTTTATGTTTCCATTGTTTATTTCTGTCAATTGTCTCCAAGAATTGAAAGACATAAATCATAAATGGTGGGAAACAGGCTCCAAGCATTATCATCATGGAAGCATTATCAACAAAAAAGTCAATAGATAAAACATACGCTTAGATAAAATATCTAAAAATAGTAATTAATTAGCAGTAAAAATGGCATCTTGAGACTGAAAAATGTTGACAATACAAAACAGAAATGATTGTCCTTTGTCCTCTGTGTGAATCTTTCCCTCATCCTGAAAGACATTTATCCATCCATGATAAATTTTCCATATGGTTAGCGACTTTATTTCAATCCTCTATAACACTCTGAATAAGGATAAAGCTCTAGTCTGAGTAGATCTGCAACTGCAACATTCTGAACCATCCTGAGCTGAAGGGATTCAATTTGCAATTTAAGCATATCCTAAATATCACTTGTCATTTGAAACATTATTTCAGGATTGAACCTGTCCACAAAATTCAAAATTGATCTAAGGTAGAGGGGATAACTTCCATGTATTTATAATGATAGTTGGGAAGTTTCCAAATATATTAGCTAGCTACAAGTGTTAAGGTTAGCTACTATGAGATATTTGGCATGCTCTAGGTGCTATCAGTTGATTGTTAGCAAACAATGTAATAATATTTGACATCCTTAACCCAAACTATTGCTAAGACATGTTATAGCCTATGAGTCTCTCACCATCCAAGTTGAATCATTCAAATTCATGGAAACATGAGTTGAGAAAAACAGCAAATGCCATGTCCCATTCCCACACAATTGCACATTGTTTCCTAGGATTAAACATGTGGCTTAGAAATTTCTAGTGCTTTTAAATTTTCCTTCCATTCAATAAAGATCCAAAATTAGAAATTGCTAAAATCAGCAGAAAGTGAACAAATGATATGAATATGTGCAAAGTTAAACAACTCGTGGCAGGGAGATTTCTAGATGTGGCAGATTCCATAGATTGACGCTAGTTCTACTTCTCACACATGTAGATTTTGACATCTCAATTCAGTTACCACTTTTGAAACTATAGGTGCCTAGGAGATGTGACTTTTCCTGTTGTAACTGGATGTGCCTGAGAAGTTCACATGGCCTATTATATGAATGAATGAAGAGTAAAACAGAGTATGATTAACTGAAGTCTGAAATTTGAATCCATATAACTACAATGTGTTCCTATAGGCTATAACTACAGGGGGAAATTTTTGTCAATCTAGATTTAGACAAGTTGGGACTCAGAATAATATAGATTAACTACTCCACAGAATTACATTACATGCCTAGCATTTTCAGACTATTCATATTACATAGCATGATATATCGGCAACCTATATCTGTAAGAAAGGTAAAATTCCCTGAAAATTGCATGCTATGTTATCCGACAAAATAAAAAGATACAATCGGTACACACCCCAAGAAAGACTCAAGAATAAAACCCAAAAACAACATTAATATTGAAAATTGACCAAGTTAGGAACTCCAATCTCCAGCACTGAACTGCATGCCCTTTTCATGACAGGCACTGTTATGCAGCCTTACCAGTTTGGTATGAAGGTGCAGAGTGTTATCCCCAACAAACCCATCAAGCCATACTTTTCCCCTTATATGACAAGCACCCTTATTGGTTTGGTGTCAACGAACATCCCCAACAACCTCCCCCCCGGCCCACAACTTCCCCCCTTCAATCCATACTTTGCCCCTCTCATGCTGGGCACCCTTTGGTTCGATTAAATTTCCCATAATTGACAGTCCTAAAGGAAGATAACTGCAGTTTGAAAAAGGATCAATTTCTGAAAAGGGCCAGGAATAAAGCTGACAGGATTCTGCAAAAAAAATTTCAATCCTTGATAGTACTATCTTATTAATGCAGTTTAAAAAGACACTTTGTTAGGGCAGGGGCCACGAAAAACCACAGCCACCTATACTTGAAAGAAAGGTAACATGCCCAGAATATTTTTAAAATGGCTATTTAATAAATCGCATGCCTTATTACTAGATCCAACATTAAGGTACACAATCAGGACACCCCAACTTCAGAATGTTCTAATAAATATTTTCCTGAAAATTTCATTATCTTCCATCTTTATCCAAACCATACATAGGAATTAGAATGGTATTCCAACCACCTATGCTTGTAAGAAAGGCATAGAAATTTAAATGGATAAGAATTTGATAAATTGCATACTTTGTTACTAAATCAAAGTAACACTCCAGGAAAGCCTCAAGAATGAAAGACCAATATAGCGTTAACATTGGAAACTGGACAGGGTAGGAATCAAATCCAAGACCTGCCCCTGGTGAGGAGGCTACTCTGATACTGAGCTTTATACCCACAACCCAGGAAAGCCTCAAGGATGA
Source organism: Pseudotsuga menziesii (assembly GCA_001517045.1). Lineage (NCBI taxonomy): Eukaryota > Viridiplantae > Streptophyta > Pinopsida > Pinales > Pinaceae > Pseudotsuga > Pseudotsuga menziesii. The sequence goes on along the minus strand of LPNX010253752.1, from coordinate 70,016 downwards.
AACACAAATGTGGCATTACTGTTAGAAATTGGGCAGGATAAGAATCAAACCCCAAGACTTTCCCCTGGCCGGTGGGCTATTCCACCACTCTGCTGCGTGCCCCCTTTCATGCTTACCGATTCAATATCAAGGTTTGGATAGGTTTGGATTGCTATCCCGAATTCTACCCTACCCCTTCAAGCCACATTTTCGGTCAGGTCTCCTACGCATTGCCAATCAACCTCAACCCCAATTCTAAAAGGAACAACAACATTGCGGTTAAAAGCAACAATCTCAGAAAACATTGCCTTTATAAGCCTCATTTATCTCTTGGAATTTCAGAGTTGCGCCATTTTGTCCTCGCTGCTTGTCTGGATGCCATTTCTGTGAAACAATGTGCCAAATATTAGTAGAAATCCATTATGTTGATGAGGTAATAACGGTAGTCCTCCAGAAAGTCATTCTCTTGCGAATACAAAGAACTGTATAAGAAGCACCCTTGGGAAAAGACAATTCAGAATAACAGTAAAGAAACTTACCAAAGCAAGATGAAGATAATTTGATCGAATGGCATCCAATGTAGCATCAAAATCAACTTCCAATATTTTGTAATAATCCTAAACAAGAAAGCAATCCCTTCAATCACCCTAACATATAAAAATGCACTGGAATAAAAAACACAGAAAAAAAGGCTGAACATATAAGGAACAAGAAATAAAGTGAAGTGAAGTGAACTGGATAAACCATTGAGAAGTAGTCCTGCTAGTTTGGAACTTGGCAACTAAAGATTCTATGAGTTTTGCTATAGGCATTGTTTTAAAGAGGCACACTGTTGCGTTATACAAAACTCGGTGAATCTTATCACCGAGTTTTAAAAATGCATTGAAATAAAAAATACAGTAAAAAAGATGAACATATAAAGCACCCAGAAGGGTTTCATCGGCTGAAAGATAATCCCTGGTGCCATCGCCGTCCTCCTCAAGATTATAAATAATTGTAGTTATGTCCATCGAAACCACAATGTCACAGATACAATTGGAAAATACCATAGTAAACTGGTTTGCTTCGAGCTCTTTGAAAGTTTTGTTAAAGGGAAGTGATTTTTCCAAATCCTTAAATGCAAGGAGGGGTTTGATGAGCTTACTCCCAAGTACACAGTGAATTTCGCCACATTCTAGATCTTGCAGGACATGAACATAGGTATCTCTGGTGCTCAAGAAGAACCCCATGGACATCAGGTCGATATCATTCTCCTTGATGGCCTTGTACGAGGCATCCTTCACATAGATTTCCAGGCGGCCTCTGTGCGTGAACCCAAATTTGTCGAAGGGGATGATGGATCGATCATCAAATTGAATCTCTGAATGTCAGATTTCAGCTGAACAAAAGGCAAGAACCCCATCCAAAATACCATTGAAAATAACCGGATTGCCAGAAACCCTAGAATTGGAATCCATCCCGAAGATATGAGATGAATATTTCATTGGATTGCAGTAGTGTATGGCCCCGTGATCGCCAAAATGCCATGCGGAGCGATTAACACAGAAAAACTCGGGACGGCCATAGCTTCCCAGTCAGCTATGGCTTGAGTGAAATGTAATGTTAGAAAGAGGCCTATCACATTGGCGCCAAAACCCAAATTGTTAAACTACACAAATATGGTGTTGTTAAATTGTTAAAATAAACTAACAACATTCAAAATTGAACCCTTTCTAGCCCTTCAAAGGGATAATGGTTCTATCCCTTCTTAGAAGTGTAAAGTTAAAATTTCCATTAAAAGAAAATTAAAATATAATGTTTACCCTTCTAATTAAGAAGGGCATAATTTATGTCGATATTTCAAAAGAATGGCAACATTTGAAATTACCCATCCATATAAATTTCTCAAGATATTTAAATTCCTATGCTATAAATTTTAACTTGTCATTCAAAATATTGGAAATTTGATAAATTATAATAACTCACTCACTCATGTCATGCACTCAGTGCTTAGCTGTGCAAGATGACCAGTAATCACTGATCACTATGAGGCACTAGCCATCAAGATGTGACTCTGACTCTCGATGGGGTTGCAATCTAAAGTGTGGCAATGTGTCAATGACTACGACTATAACAACAAAGAACAACTACTAGTCTACTACTAGGCCCGAAACAATCTGAAAAATTTGTTCCTACTACCGATGTGAACCTCGCGACCAATGTCCACTCTTTTTTCGTCAAAATGAGATTCAAAAGGCCATTTTGATGAGTCCTCCTCTACAAGACTTCATTTCTTGCATGAATATCATGGACTCACGACAACTATAAACAACACTCGATGTCATGCAAATACAAATAATGGCATGTAGCTAAGATCACAAACTGTACATAGGTTGATTTATGCAATGCTATAGAGAGGTGTCATTGGGCACATGATATAGAGAAAAAATGAGTTAGAAAAAACATTTGGACCAAAGCACCTGCACAATGGTTATTAATAAAATTAAAAAAACAATTGTTGGCTCAAGAATAGTCTTTCAATTTGATGGGTGGCATGATCATGATTTATTCTCCCTCCATCCTTTTATACATCTGTGGTTTCTCACAACAATTGTCCTCAACGGTCGCCACAAAAATACATATAAAAATTACCTATCTTTACATCCTCTTCTCTATAATCCTCATCTCATAGTCATAACTAAGGATTATTATGCATGCACATCCTCGCATTATAATATCAATTAGGTCAAGGCGGAAAGACAACCATAAAATATCAAATGTGTCAAGATGAAAAGAGTAAGAGACGATGTCGTCGCTAGAGAGACGGTCAGGCGTGGATACAGCGACCTCCAAGAGTTTAGTCGTGGATACAGCAACGTCTAACAGTCCATGCATGGATACAACGATGGCTAGGCATGGATACAGCGACGCCTCGTTCCTGTTACATCGGATTTTACACCAAAAAGTAAGAAACATGGAAAACCTCCGCGCTTTTGTACTAGTGTAGGATACTGCCTGATTTTTGTTGTTAAACTAGACTAAGGAACCCTTGGTAGGGAAGCCAATGTTCTCTCCCAGGATTTCCTTACTTAAGTGAAGTCCTGTGTAATGCTCTAATTTTTTATAAGGGGGTAAAAACTGTGAAGGAGGGTTGGGCTATGGAGGTTCTTAAGAAAATGGCCACTATACACCTAAAAAAAAACTTGAGTCTAAGTTGGTTTAAGTGACTCAAACAGCTTAAATCCTAGGATTCCTTTAAGGTTTGGGATATTTCCTTATTTGTTCCAAGGATTCACTGAGAAGTTAGGAAAAAACCCCTGGTTCAGTATGCCTACTAAAGTCTTAAGAAGGTTAATATTTTCATGATCCGCGATCCACACAACGGAAAGTAAAGTTTAAGTCTTAAGAAACTTAAGACTTCCAGGATCCGCGATTCGCACAGCGGAAAGCAAAAAGAGAAAAGTAATGTTAAATTCTTAAGATACTTAAGACTTCCGGGATCCGTGATCAGCACAGTGGAAAGCGTAAAGAGGAAAGTAAAGTTAAATTCTTAAGGATGTTAATACTTTCGTAATACATGATCCGCACAGCAGAACATGGAAAGTGGAAAAGAAACATTAAGTATTAAGTTTGTTAAGACTCCCACGATCCATGATCCACATAGTGGAAAGAGGAAGGAGGAAAGAGGAAGTGTGGAAGGCAGAAGGCAGAACCATGGTTGAAGGACTCCGTCGAACGCTATGTTTCTGACTTCTGATTTTTGAGGTCGGAAAGGCCAAAAGAGGAAGTGCAGAAGGATGAATATCCGTTAAAGGGTTTTCGTCGCACATTGAGTTTTTGATTCTCAATTTTTGAGGTTAGAAAGGCAGAAAAAGTAAGTACTGAATGTGGAAGAGTTGTTAAGAGTTTCCATCGCACATTAAGTTTTCGATTCCTGCTTTTTGAGGTCGAGAAGGAAAAAAGAGGAAGTACAAAATGCGGAAGGAGGAAGGTGGAAGAGTCGTTAAGTGTTTCTGTCACAGTTTATGTTTCTGATTCCTGACATCGGATGGGAGAAAAGTAGAAGGACAAAATGTAGGAAGTGAAAGTCAGAAAGTTAGTTTCAGTGCGGAACGTCCATCTGGTCACAAAAGTGGATATGTTTGTGGATTTTAGCGTTGTTTATTATTTTGTCCTAAGGTTGATTTAGGTTATATCCAAATACATCTGAAATAATTTATATTTGCATTTTTTTCTATATGCATTTTTTGGCAAGTTATTGGGGGATGTTACCAATGGTATCAGAGCCACAGGTTTCAACCCAGTTGCCTCTCGGGAAACATCTAGTTCTGCTGCATTATGGAATTTTTTTTTCTAAACATTTTTGTTGAAATGGTGTGTATGAACAAGAATTGTTTTGGAATAGGATACAGTGATGGCCTCACAAAATTAATAGGAGTACCCACCTGAAGAAGGTACACCAGTACCTTACCCAATGCATCCAGAACCAGAGCATTCTGAAACTACCCAAGTACCTGAGACATTGAAGCATTTGATAGTGGAATTACAGAACTTCAAAGTAGAAAATGAACAACTGAAAAGGGCTCAATAAAAACAACAGGAGTTCAAAAAAATATTATTGTAAATCTTGCTGGAGAGGAACAATGGGGAAAAAACTCTAGCAGAAGCCGCGAGGGGCCTAGAAGTTGGGAACAATGCCAAAAGAAAAGGCAGTTCCTCTTAGGAAACTCAAAAATATGGAAATCAAGCTCGAAAAATGAGTAAGAGAAAAGTGGATCACCTGGAAGGAGAATTCAAGAAAATTAAACCCACCAGTTTTGATGCGGAATCAAGGACTATGGAAGAAGCAAAATCTTTGTTACTGGATATTAAAAAGTACTTTCAAATATATAACTACTCTAACAACGTTAAGGTAAGGATGGAAGTTTAGAGCCTGAAAGGAAAGGTTAGTATTTGGTGGAAAGACCTAAAGATCTCCCATGGATTAAAGGAGAAGAACTTGGAATGGTCAGAGTTCAAGAAGCTATTCAAGAAACAATATTTATCAGAAAGTTATTATAAAAGATAGACCAAGGAATTTTATGAATTGAAACTTGGTTAGATGACCATGGAGGATCTTGTCAATAAATTTCTAGATTTGTTACGATTCGTGTCGTACATTAAAGATGAAAAGGTAAAAATCCAACGATTCATAAGCTTCATGCCACAATGTTACAAAGATCGAATTGAATTTGATAACCCCAAGACATTGGATGAAGTGTTAATAAAGTAAAGACTATGCTTTGAGTAGTATAAACAAAGGAATGACCTTTCCAAAACATAGAAGGACAAGAAGCAAGAAAATTTCAATCAATGAATGAAGGGCTTTGAGCCACCACCCTTCAGGAACATGCCAAGGAATCCTCAAGGAAGTTCCTACAACAAAAGTGGATAGTTTTAGCGTAAGGAAAATAAACTTGTGCAACATGGACCAAAAGGGGCTACTGGAACCCCGAAAGAAACTCTAAAGTGTTGGGAATGCGAAGGTCCCCACATATGAAGAAACTAGTCATTCCTTAGTGAATCTAACATTAAGTCTATACACAATCTACAAAAAGCTTCCACCATGGGAGAAATCAGCAAGAGTTTCCACTAGATCAATGCAGCTCTTGAAGATCGACATGAATATCATCAATTTGCGATCGTAGAGATTGAAGGTACTATTTCTAACCAAAATCTCTCTATATTAATTGATACAGGAGTTACTTTGAGTTACATCACTCCTAAAATGATGGAGAATTGTAAGCTCACCAAGGTAAGGAATTCAAATCCTTGGTCAGTGCAACTGGCCTCTGGAAAAAAAGGAAAGGTGACCGAGTTTATTGCTAATTGTGAAATTTCAATACATGATCATGTAACTAGGATCAATTTGAATGATTTTTATCTAGGGTCATATGATATGATTATTGGCATGGATTGGTTAGAAAATTATAAAGTAATATTAAATTTCTTTGATAAAACCTTTATTTATGTGGCTGAAGATAAAAAATTTAGAAAGGTAAATGGTTTTAGTAAGCCTGTTTCTTTAAGGAAGATATCTGCCTTGCAATTGAAGAAGTGTTTGAGGAAGGGTTGTAAGCTCTATTCGGTTAAGGTTGTTGACCTACTCCTTAATGAAAACCAAACATCTATAAGAGACCACCTGGTGTTAAATGAATTCATGGATGTGTTCCCCGAAGAGATACCTAGATTTCCACCTTAAAGAGAAATAGATTTCATGATTAAAATCATACGTAGTTCTACTCCAGCATCAAAAGTCCCTTATCGAATGAGTGTTCCTGAGTTAATTGAATTAAAAATCCAATTATAAGAACTACTAGATCATGTTTATATCATGCCTAGTGTATCACCTTGGGGAGCCCTAGTTTTATTTGTCAAGAAGAAGGTTGGGACTTTAAGACTGTGCATTGACTACAGACAACTAAATAAAGGGAACATCAAAAGCAAGTATCCTCTACCAAGAATTAATGATCTGTTCGATCAAGAAGGGGGAGAAAAAGTATTCTCCAAGTTGGATTTGAGATATGGTTACCACCATATTAGGATTAAGGAAGAACATGTTAAGAAAACAACATTTAGAACCCAATATGGGAATTACGAATTCGTAGTAATTCCTTTCAGCTTGACCAATTCCCCTTCCACATTTATGTTTTTGATGAATAACATCTTTAACAAGTATTTGGATCAGTTCATGTTAATTTTCATTGACGATATCCTGATCTACTCAAGGACAGAAGAAGAACATCAACAACACTTGAGAATCGTGTTGCACACCCTAAGAGACCACCAATTGTATGTTAAGTTCAAGAAATGTGAATTCTTCAAGAAATAAATTCAGTACTTAGGACATATCATCTCTGAAAAAGGGATTTTGGTAGACCCGTAGAAGATAAAAGAAATTCTGGAATGTCTTGTGCCTAAGGATGTCGCTGACATTCAATCTTTCATGGGACTCACCGGGTACTACCGAAGGTTCATCCAAGGGTTCTCAAAGATAGCCTATCATATTACTTCCTTGCAAAGGAAGGGATTAAAGTTTGTATGGTCTGTAAAGTGTCAGGAGAGATTTGAAAATTTAAAAACATAGATAACCCCTAAAGGTGGTTGACCCCTATAAAGACTACACAGTATGTACTGATGCTAGAAAGGAGGGACTGGGTGGAGTATTATCTCATGAAGGGCATGTGGTATGTTATGAATATTACAAGTTGAAGGATCATGAACGAAATTATTTAGTGCATGATCTAGAATTGGCAGTTGTAGTACATGCCTTAAAGATGTGGGATCACTACTTGTTAGGGAAAAAGTTCCTTTTATTGACAGATAAAACTTTCATAAAGCATCTGGTTACGCATCCTGGACTCATTGCCAGACAAGCACGATGGATGGCCTTCTTAAGAGAATTTGTCTTTGAAGTGAAGCATATCAAAGGTAAGGAAAATAAAGTGGTTGATGCACTCAGCCAAAGAACTCACAAGGTATATGGGATCACTATGAGTCAACCATAAGCTGATTTGTTGATCAAAATAAAAATAGCTAGCATCCATGATGTTGAATATGGGAATCTACTGAATAAATTGCTGACAGAAGAGGTAAAATTGAATGGGACAGAATTCAAGGTAGATCAGAAAGGATTAATTTGGTTTAAAAGAAGAATATACATGCCCAATGTTGCATATTTAAAACTATTTATTTTGAATGAAATGCACAAACATCCTTTTGCAGGACATCGTGGTTACCAAAATATGATAAAATCCCTCAGAAAGCAATTCTTTTGGCCCAATTTTAAGAGAGATCTAGTTGAGTACCTATCCAAATATTTGGAATGTCAACAGGTGAAGGCTAAGCATCGACATCCAGCAAATTTGTTACAACCCTTACTAGTTCCTGAATGGAAAATGGGAGGTAATTTCTCTCGATTTTATCACATGTTTTCCATTCACTCAAAAACAACATGATTCAATTATGGTGGTAGTTGATAAATTAAGCAATTCTGTTCATTTTATACCTATGAAATTGACTTATAAGGTTGTCAATGTTGCAAAAATATTTCTAAAGGAAATATTTCGAATTCATGGAGTGCCAAAAATGGTGATTTTTGACCGGGATGTCAAGTTTACATCGAAATTTATAAAGTCATTGTTTGCAGGATTGGAAACCAAGATAAACTTCAACACTAGTTACCATCCTGAAGAAGATGAACAAATAGAACAGACAAACCAAGTCATTGAGGACATGTTAAGGATGTATGTCAAGGAAAGACCCACTAAGTGGGAAGACTATTTGTATCCGGTAGAATTTGCATCTAATAATGGCTACCAAGCCTCTGCTACGATGAGTCCATTTGAAATCATGTATGGAAGGAAGTGTACTACCCCAGTTAGCTGGGATAGCCTTGTGGTTCATTTGATGATAGGACCTGAAATGTTGCAATACATGGAACAAACTATTCGAGAAGTACAGAATAATTTGAAGGTGGAGCTGGCTCGCCAAAAGAGTTATGTTGACTTGAAAAAACATCATAAAGAGTCTTCGGTTGGAGACCATGGTTACCTCTGAGTCAATCCCAAAAAGAGCTCCCTAAAACTGGGATGCTTCACCAATTTAGCACCATGCTTCCGTGGACCCTTTCAAGTCATGGAAAGGATTGGACCCGTGGCATACAAGATGGCTCTTCCAAAACATTTAAGAATTCATAATGTTTTTCATATTTCATTACTAAAGAAATATGTATATGATTCCACTCACATCATTGATTGGAATGTGGTAAAGGTGGAACCAGAGGGAGATTTCCAATTGGAACCTGTGCGCATTCTGTACAAGAAAGAAGTTGTGCTTTAGAACTGATTCATCGGCCAGGTTAAGGTGCAATGGAAGCAATTTATCATGGAGGAGGCGACCTGGTAATTGGAAGATGCCCTGCGAAAGAAGTACCCAAGTATGTTTCTAGAGAGTATGGAATACGACTGAGAATACTATGGATAGTGTTACATTAATGGGGAAAGGATGTAATATCCCCCAATTTTGTAATAATTTTTGCAAGACTAATTTTTTTTTTTTAATGTGATTGGAAAACCTGGAATATTCCAATAGTTCCTTGAAGAACAAATGTAACTGAAACGTTATTCTTGTAATAAAAATCTAAATGATAGGGACAACCACGTTGAATGAGGAAACCATGCATGCGAGAGTGGGGGACGTGAAGGGTCACTCTCGAAAAGTTGCACCAGGTGTGGGAATCCTAGTATGGCGCTAGACTCACCCTAGGGAATCAAGAGGTAGTGGACCGTAAATTCCTAGGGGGAATTATCCATTAGCTACAAAAGACTGAGGAAAATAAAAAGGATAAATAGGGAAGCATATGCTAGGAGGAGGGACACCACTGAGTATGCTAGAATAAGTAATTGCTTGTTGTGTGAGCACTATGTGTTAAGCAAGGATTTCTCATAGCAGAACTCGAACTGAGTTTGACTGTCACAATTCTTGGCATGCATATTTTAGCTCGGGGTTGATTGAGGATGGAGAGCCTTGTGCGTAATCTATGGTTGGGTGGAACGTGGCTGTTCGCTTTTCATTGTGGTTTGATTTACATCAAGTTTCATTTTTTAGTATTGTTTATGCAAATCTAGTAAGCACATGGTATGTTTGGTTATGTTAAAGATGTGTTTTAATATAAATGAAAAGGTGAAATAGTAACTTATATTTATTCATGTGAATGATTCCTATGAACTATTGTCTTGATATTCTGTTGTCTGATGAAGGCATCTTGTCTGGGATAAATGGTAATTGAATGGTGTAATAAGGCTTTGTAAAGAATCATGAGTTTACTGTATGATTTCCTGTGACTCCAGATATTATGGTGTGTCCATAGACGTATGTTTATCTGCTTTATTGTTGCTGAATGATAAAGAGAATGCCTTAAATTTTGCTGATGATTTATTGTTGTTAAACAAGTGTGTATGTACACTCAAGTATTATATGGTTGTCCTTATTTTCTACCATGTTTTACTTAAAGCACTATGTCCATGATTCCAGGCATTGGTATACAATCGTTAGATAGTCTGATAAGTGTTTTAGTCAGATATAACATTAGTCGGACTGCTAAACTAAACCAACTCATCCTAAGATACCCTAACTCCCAATGAAGAGCAGACTTCAAGTGTGCGATGAACTCGATTTCACAGGTTTTTTGTGCCCATCTCCACAGTTAACTTCCTTTCTAGTTGAGGCTATGAAACCCTGAGGAGCGTCTAATGTGTATCAATGGTGGATCTCAAACACCATAAGGTGTATTTGATAAGAATTTCATGCAAACCAGGATTTTATTGATCCATGCTAGTGGAATGGGCGAAATAAATCACAGTCACTGATCTCCTCTAATACCTATCCATGTCGTTGATCTTAAAAGTGTTTTATCCATGACCACTTGTGGTTCTTGGTGCTTATCCCAACAAGTATTTCCTTTAAGCAAAATTTATTCTCGACCATTAATGTGGCAATCTTGACCATGGATCTATCAGAGATGTACTATCTTTACACTTTGTAATCTTCACTGAAGTTGATGAATGGAAGGATGAATTCCCTCTGCAAGTCGAATATCATTGTTCCAAATCTACGAAACAAGAAGTTACCTTCCAAGTAGGCTTATACCATCGTTTGATGCCATGCTTTGGGTTTTGTCATTCTCATAGGAGAATTACTCTTAGTTTGTTCGAAATGGTTATGACTGCATGAGATGCACATACCACTCACAGTGTCTTCACTAAGTGAAACCATGTCATAGTGCCTTTGTTCATGGGATATTAAAGAATACCCATAATTTCACTAGATATTGATAATTACCTACAAAAAACCTTTTGTTGAGCCCCCGTCACAATACATATTTCTAATTAAATGAACCCTATTTTTATGATATATTCCCTATTTTTACTAGAATCCCTTTTTTATATTCCCCAATACCTATAAAACCCCCATACCCTACTCCCCTCCCCCTAATACCTACAATATATTGAACTTATTTTTCACAATTAAAAAACCCCCCTTTATGAATGAACGTGATAAGATATTGTTCAACAAGTTGAATCCCCCATGATACCACTAAAGGTGAAATGAATTTACTCTATCTTCCAACGAATGTAACTTGTGTTTGGTTCCTTAAAGTTTTTACTAGAATACTACTTGATTTTTGTTGTTAAACCAACCTAAGGAACCTCTGGTAGGGAAGCCAATGTTCTCTACCTGGATTTCCTTGTTTAAGTGAAGTCCTATGTAATGCTCTAATTTTTCCTAAGGGTGTAAAAATTGTGAAGAAGGGTTTGAGTGTCGAGGTTCTTAAGAAACCGACCACTATACACCTCCAAAACACTTGAGTCTGAGTTGGTTTAAGTAACTCAAATGGATTAAACCCGAGGAGTCCTTTAAGGTTTGGGATCATTCCAAGGATTCAATGAGAAGTTAGGAAAAAACGTGTGGGTCGGTAGGCCTGCGAAATTCTTAAGAAGGTTAAGACTTTTGTGATCCGTGATCCGCACAACGAAAAGTGAAAAGAGGAAAGTAAAGTTAAATTCTTAAGAAATTTAAGGCTTCCCGTAAGAGGAAATTTCCACTCAAAATTGGCCTCCTAAAAAAATTTAATAAAATAATAGTTAAAATAATAAAATAATATTTATTAATTTTGGAGGAAGAAAAGAAAAGAACTTTTTTTTTGCTTGTATTTCTGACATATCTCCTCGTGTTTTTACTCAAATTTCGATCAAGGGAGCTTGTTGGATGGGGAATTAAATTACGCATAATTCTGCATCCAATGAGCTCTCCCAGTCGAAATTTCAGTAAAAACACAGGGAGATATGTCGAAAATACAAACAAAAAAAGTAGTTTTTTTTATGATACATATCCCCAAATTTATATTAAAAAAAGTGTTTAAGACCTATATTGTATTTCAAATTTAATACAATTTCATTGGCTAACACATGATGACATGGAATTCGAATTAGAGTTAAAAGGCCCATTTTGAGTTGAAATTTCCTCTAATGGAAATCCGCGATCTGCACAGTGGAAAGCAGAAACCAGAAAGTCAAGTTAAAGTATTAAGAAATGTAAGAATTCTGCGGTCTGCACAGCAGAAGGAGGAAAGTAAAGTTAAAGTCTTAAGGATGTTAAGACTTCCATGATCCACGATCCGCATAACGAAAAGTAGAAAGTGGAAAAGAAACATTAAGTCTTAAGGTTGTTAAGACTTTTGGGATCTGCGATCCGCACAACGAAAAGCAGATGGTGGAAATCAGAAGTGCGGAAGGCGAAACCATGGTTGAAGGACTCCGACGAACGCTATGTTTCCTACTTCTGAGTTCGAAGGTCGGAAAGGCAAAAAGCAGAAGTGCAGAAGGAAGAAGGCGAAAGAGCCATTAATAGTTTTTGTCGTAAATTAAGTTTCTGATTCCCGATTTGTGAGGTCGAAAAGGGGAAAAGCAAAAGTGCAGAAGGTGAAAGGAGGAAGAGTTGTTAAGAGTTTCCATTGCACATTAAGTTTCTGATTTCCAATTTTTGAGGTCAAAAAGTTGGAAAGCGGAAGTGTGGAAGGAGGAAGGGGGAAGATTCGTTCAGTGTTTCCGTCACACTTTCTGTTTATGAATCGTGACTTTCAACGGGCGGAAAGCAGAAGGGTGGAATGTGAGAAGTGAAAGCCGAAAAGTTAGTTTGAGTGTGGAATGTTATCTCGTCGCAGAAGTGGATCTCTTTGTGGAT
>LPNX010253752.1:1279-57056 GCA_001517045.1 Pseudotsuga menziesii | reverse complement strand
TTTTGGGCAGTTATTGGGGGATGTTACACTCATGTAAGTGACACCCACTCTAAATGATGTTCATGTTTCAATACACAATAGGGGTCTATAATAAGCATGCCACTCAATGAACCCTAGGTACATTGAAAAGCATTTACTAATCCCTCATGGGTGGCAGGTTTCCAAATCGGTCCTCACATGAATGAATCCAATGTAAATGTGGTCCATAGAGCAATACTCATTGGGAGGGTATGTAGTGAGCATGTCACTTGGTTAAAGTATTCTAGAACACTGTGGGCTAGTATGTCACAAACTACTACCCTATCAAACTAAAAGAGGTCAATGATTTAATACTTGCCATAATGGTTCATAGGTTTACACTTTAATGTTGATTGGGTCTAGCCTAAGTGGTTGTGAGGTGTGTTATCATTCCCACCTAGTTTCAATTTTTACAAGTGACATGTTAAATTCGTGTAACTACCTTAAACCATCTGTTGAGAAAACCTTAATTTTTACTAGAATCCAATTTACACTAGATATTATCTTTAAAAAAACATACACAACACATTTCATCAAAATAATTATTTCATGAAAAATAATTAAATAATCTTTAATAAAATACGATTAGATATTTTAAAACATACCCTTGAAAGCCCAAAGTAAATATCCCTTAAAACACTAACCCATCTCTTAGCCATGAGGATCATCACGCCCGGCTTGTTGTTTCTCCCTTATCTCATTCCTAGAGAAGTGTACAAAAGTTTCCTATTAAGATCACACACATATATATATATATAATTGTAAAAGCTATACCATTGGGCATGAAGAAGTTATACCGTTGGGCTTTTAGAATGTTACAGCAATCCTAGAAAAAGGAATTACACTTACAATGACCAAATATGAGTCATGTGGATCCTTACATTTCATATTTCATCACAAGGTACAAGCACAATTGGTTATTACTATATAGATATGTAGTTAACGTATCAGTCAATATGATGTGGAAAAGCATAATGTCCCAATACTTGAACCTGTCACTCAATATGATGCGTAACGTCGCAATAGTTACTAGGTAGATCTGTAGCGAACCTGCGACTCAATATGATGTGGGAAAGCAGAAGATGAGTAATGGAAAAACACTGACCAGGCCAGTAAAACCCCCCAAAAATTATATACAACTGCAAAAGCAATCACGCTTGCGATGGCGACTCGACTCACGCGGACCACAATGTGGATCCTTCATAATTCGCCAAAACCTAATTTCTCCAAACAGCGGCAAACGGCGTGCGGCACGAGTAGGGTTTCCCGAACACTCCGTCCCAACGATAAATATTATGCTGCTTGGACCCACGCAACCATCCTCTCCTGTATATATATATTTGTCGATCCATCCCAAGTTCCATCCCAAGCGATTGTCGACTCTGCAAAAAGGCCTGCCAGGGAGCCACAGTCTTCTCAAAATGAAAAGCAGAACGGCAGCGGCCTCTGGCGCGTCTGTTCGCTGGAAGATATATTGAAGATACTGCGATGGGAAACGACTCCAACGGCCTTGGAGACCCAGGCCAACGTCCTTCAATCGGAAAAAACATTTTCAACGTCCGTAAATGGCGATGCAAATGGAGGGGAAGCCGGCCTCTGCGACTTTCGGATGCCCGTGCATTATCCGAGGTATTCCAAGGCCGATTACGAATCGATGGCCGAGTGGAAGCTGGACATTCTTCTGCAACAATACGGTTTGCCGATCCGAGGCGATGTGGCGTCCAAGCGGAGTTACGCCATGGGGGCCTTCCTCTGGCCTGACCAGCTTTGAATAAAATATCTCGCGGTATATATTATGAGTAAACTCACTGGGCTTGTTTGCTTGACTTTTAGTGCAGTTTTAAATAAGTTTCTGTAACGGCAGGGAGGAGTTCTCTGTATGGGTATTATTTAGTTATGGATGGCTTTTTTAGTATACGAGTTTCATTGCCAAAAGTTCTTTCATTCCAAATTGTATTAAGAAAGGTGGTATATTATGGGTGGATGTTAAGGACGAAGTTGTCGAGTATATCAATTAGACTAGACTAGGTCAACTAATGGGCATATGTGTACTCGATTGAATGATTGGTGGCAGCGTTTTAAATGATATATTAGTTAGAAGAAAATGAGTTAGGATGATATGTCTATGTAGTAGCTGGATAATGAAAGGCTCTAATCAAAGTTGAAGTTATGGAGGACTACATGAAGGAGAGGAGGTTGGAGATGGAAGAGTTACATTATCAAAGTTCAGTGAGGATCATAATTTACTTATATAATTGTTGAAGTTCTTTGTATATGTCTATTATGTAAAATAGAGGTTTATTATGTGATGAATGTTTATGAAATTGATTGTTTGTTTTTTTAATTTTATTGATAAGACAAAATATATAAAATAATATTTATTAGACAATAATTTTTTTTTAACAAATATGTGGTGTAGATATATTAGGTAAATTTGACTTTGTCTATTGGGAAATAGATCAAAGAATAAAAAATATGGAGATATATATAAAAGATATTGCATAACTAATATAATGTTTGATTTGAGTGATGAAGAAAAAACCTAAACTTCAAGAAGAGGAAATTCATGAGTAAGGAAGGAGAAATCATAGAGTGTACAAACAAACAAATTGGAGGTAATGACTTATGACAATCACATGGCTTCTAATCAACTAAGTAATTGGTTGATATAGATAGAAATCTATTTCAATTGCTACTAGTTTTATTTCTCAATACTAAAAATATAAGGATATATACATTGCTATAATGGAAAGGTATGTTTCAAAATTAATTTATTATCAACAATAACCAAGGCACTAATTGTGAGGAGTTTAAAAAACTTGTAAGAATTCACTCTACCTTGTAGTATAGGAAGAAAAATATTTGTTTAAATGGGATAATCTTAAACAGATAAGGACAAGGAGTTTAAGTATATAGAACCAAGTTTAGAAGTATGTATAGGTATTAACAAGTTTATAAGAAAGTTATGACAATGTACATCATCAAATTGTTTAGTCACATAAAGATAATGTAAATTTCTTTAGGCAAAGAACTTTAATGAGGCATGTAATAAGTCATTTTATATTGAAATTAAAGATAGTGGAGAATTGATATTTTGAGTTTTTTAATTTATTGCATTTAGATTATGAGATTTGCAATATCTAATCCATATTCAAGGCAAAACGATTAATATAAACAACATACATTAAAGAAAAAGATGCAACAATGGTACTCAGAAATAAATATACAAGTTATATATAAATAAACAAAAAGAAACTTACAAAACTAAGCTAAAAAAACCAAACACAAAAAAAACAAACATGAGACAACATATAATTAATGATTAAACTAGACCCTCAAAAACATAAATAACAATATATGATATTAATGTAAGAATCAATGCGAAATTTATAATAATTTATAGATGTAAATGTTTGTATGAAGATTAAAAAACAAGGAAAAAGGAAAAAAATGTGAACACAAATAGGAACCATAAAAATATATGTTTGTGTGTAATTTATGTGTGTGTGTGTGTGTGTGTGAGAGATAGAGAGAGAGAGAGAGAGAATCAACAAATGTAAAAACAATAATATAATATATAATATATGTATGTGTGTAAATTATCAAAGGACTTGAAATCATATATATACATAGTCAACAAAGAAATAAGAAAGTAAAGTAGTCATACAATTAATAGAAAAATAAAACCACAATGTTTAAAAAACACTAAAGATAACAATAATCAAAGACTCCAACGAAACAATCATAAATAAATATAAAGGAAGGATAAGACTAAAGAAGATAAGGTGAGATATTGAAAGAGAATCAACTTAAAGAGAAGCCTAATCAAGAGGAGGGTCCTTGTTGCTTCTTAATAATGGACAACCAAACTTTTCTAAACTTGAGACCATTGTCCCTATTAATAGAATTTTCTTCCTTCACAATCTCCATAGCCTCCCTAACTTTCCTTTTAGAAAAGTAGTCAACCTTTGATAAAAAATCTGTATCTTCAATATAGATCTAATTCTTGGTCCTATTAGGATGGTGTTCCAAAGAAGATGGCATGACTCAATCACACATAATAGTTTTATTATGCTCTTTAATCATAACTTGGAAAGGAATCCAATTGTTGTACTTGTCCAAAACATTAACATAAATAAACCAAACATAGGATGAATGAACTCTTCTAGATCATACGAGAGAAATACTTTGGAAGGAAAAGATATATAGAAGGGAGAGAAAAAATTTTCCAATGCCATGTAGAATAGAAGTTATGCTGTGACCATTGTAAGAAGGGTGGTCATGACAAGGAATTGTTGGACATGTGTTGTACTTTATGTAGGTTCCCAAAGCAAGGGGGGGATCGGGTGGATGATTAATCCCCCCTCTAAAGAAATTGTTTGGGTATGCTTTTGGTTTTCTTTGAGTTGTTTCCAGTCGATGGTTTTGTGGGGCATTGTAAACTAATTAAGGTTCGAGAATTTGGGTTGAACTATAATCTGGGTCAACGGATTAGGGTTTGGATGTTATAATATTGTATCTAAAACCAAAAAATATACTACAATGAGATAGAGAGTGGAAAAATCCTCATATAATTTGGTATTCTTGATTTTGATTTTCGAGGGTAATCTATGTGTAATGTGTGTGTGACCCATTACTCACAACATGATTTGAACCAAAAATCCGACAACAGAATCTGACGACATCCAGTGTAAAGTACGGATGTGTGAGATTGCAATGATGAAAAGTATTGTACCTTCCAATTTCATTTAGTAGTCATCGGATATCCGACATCCTTAGCATAGGTTTTTTGACAACACTTTGCAACACTAGATCGTCAGTTATGCGATGGGAAGGTGTCGAATTTATGACGAGTAGGTGTCAAATTTGCGACGACACGTAGAGGATGAGTCGTCGGATATCTGATGACAGTGTGTCGAATTTTTGATGACATTATAAGGATGGGTTGTGGGATATTCGACGTCCTTGGGATATTTTTTGAAATAATTTAAATACATATTGCAATTAATTTAAACCCATATTTCCAATAGTAACTAGGTTCATATCGTTAGATATTCAACGACTATCGAATTATAAAAATAAACATTTTTATTCGACATGTTTGCTATAGAAGCGACGAAATTTTCATGGAAATTATTTATTCCTTGACAATTGGTTTGAGGTTCATTGTTTTATTCTTCAATGGGCGGTTGCAGGAAATATTTTTTCTTCGACACACAGTTTGTGGGAATTTTTTTATTCTTCGACAAACCTTCGTTTGAGAAAATTGTGATGCATGGAACTTGATTTTTTAAGATTGTCAATACTATTCATTCATGAATTTTGTGACAAAATGTTAAATAGAAATAATCCTGATCCAAATGAACACAATCAACAATTGCTTGCTAAACTATGGGATGTAGCGAAATTAAGGGGTGATGGAAAATGTTATTGTCCATGTACTCAATGCAGGGGATTTAAGAGGAGAAGAATATTGATCTCAATAGCCACAAAACATTGCAGGGAACATGGACACGGTGAGGGGGGGAGTGAGTATCGTCCATTTGTAGGTTTAGTGTTATAAAGTTATTTATGTTTTTTTCTTTGCTAAATGTATGTATTATTTTAATATTTCCTATATTAAATTATATCTATCGATTTTTTCATGTACTTATAAAGGAAAGAAACCCTACAGTATATCTTCCAGAGGAAGTGCTTTCAAAACAAGTTCCAGATCAGAATCATGGAGTGTCTATGTTTAATGGAGAACAAGTGAATGATCATATTGAGCAATATGATCATACAGATAACAAAGTTGAGGATGATGGTACAAATACATTGATCCATGATTCATTTAATGTTAGAATAGATTATGAAGATGACGATGATAATGAAAATGATGGTGAATTTGATGATGTTCACGATATACTTCTTCTCGATAAGGCATATGGACCCCTTTATGAAGGGCCAAAAACAAATCTTCTCTTTGTTGTATTGTTGATAATGAACTTGAAGGTTATGAATGGTATTTCAAACATATGATTCACATGGATGCTAAGATATGTAAAATAATCCATCACATATATACGATCGTGATAAAATCTATCTATATTTCTCTAATAATTGTATTGTTAACTCATTATTGATCATCATACAGATGAAGTGTGTTTCATTAATATTATTTATTTATTACATTAACTATATTCTTAATTTTTTTTATTGTAGCTTGATAGCTGAATTTTTGTTACAACCATCAAATATTTTACCTCGCACATATCGATATTTATCTTCAATCATGAAAGAGATTGGAATGCATTATGAAGCAATTCATGCTTGGCCCGATGACCATGTTATATATTATAATCAGCATGAATTTGCAATAGAATTTATGGAATGTTATAAGTAGATATCGAACAGATTAAGTAACAAAAAAGGTTCCTTAGAAGGTTCTCCTTTATATTCCCATCATTACAGGTTTGAAATGACTGTTCAAGTGCAAAAATATAGCACATTTTATGGATTACCATGCAAGGAACAGAAATCAAGATGATGTTATTCGAATTCCTGCAGATGGTTATGCTTTTATAGATATGGAGGAAAAGTGGCCTCACTTTAAAGAAGAACCACGTAATCTTAGGATTTCTTTGGTAGCAGATGGTGTTAATCCATTTTAATAGAAGAAATCCATTTACACAGTTCCTCCATGGTTGTCAATAAAGAGGGAGCACATAATGTTGTCGATGATTATTCCAGGTATTTTGTGTCTACAACTCTTTTATTTCTAATGTAGTTGTGGCATCTCATTTGTTGTATTGTGTTTCCTAATTTCATTTGTATATTTTTGTATTTTACTCTTGCGCATGGTTTATATATCTTAATGGTTCTCATAATGATATTTTTGATATGTACTTCAAATCAATCATGTAAGTTTCAAGTCAAATATATGATTGTATATATCGAACCTCTTATAGATAAGCTACTTAAGTTATGGAATGGCATCACTATGTATGATGTATCTAGACCAATAAGACAAAGGCAATTTCAATTCCATGCAATGGTTGTATGGACAATACATGATGCCCATGGGTTAACCCAATTTTGTGGTTTGTATTTTTAAGTTCCAATTTAATTACATTTAATTATATGCAGTAGTTAATAAAGTTTATATATAATTATAATTGAAATAGATATTCCATATCTATATATTGTAGGTCTTCAGACGAAGGGTAAATTTGCATGTCCATTTTGTGGTCCTAAGATAAGATCTCATCCCTCAAAAAGCTAAAGAAAGGAGGTGTTTGATGAGTATAGGAGTTTCCTCTCTAAGAGTCACAGGTATAGAACAAGCAAAAAAATATTTTCAATGGGAAGTAGGAGATTGCATTAAAACCACGGAGAATGACACCTCACCTTTTGAAGATGCAATACAATAGAAATCATCATCGTGGTATGTATGGATCATCGTAGATGAATTGTTATGTATTTTTATTTTTATTGTGAGTTGTTTACTGTAGTGGCCATATTTGATTTATGATGTAATTTATTTATAAACTAATATTCATGATGTCCATCATGATAATGAAGGCATTAATGGACTTCCATGAGGAATGAAAATTTATCCTATACAATTCAACAGGTTTCCCTACTATGAGCACCTACAAATTGCTCATTTGTTTGATACAATGCATATTGGAAAGAACATGACTAAAAAATTATGGCGACTACTAGAGCTAAGGAGGGAGAAAGATAAAAATGTGAAAGCTTGCAAAGACATTCAAGAAGGAAACCATGCAATGAAAGAAATCATCCAATTTCATAGCAACAGAGACCAAGTTAATATCAACTCAATTCCATGGATGTTTACCAAGCAGCAAAGCAATGTTGTCAAAGAAGTAACGCGGAAAATTAAATTTCCCACTCGATTTTGTGCGAACTTGAAGAATATCATAACAAAAAAATGTGATTTTGCGGGGGTCAAAACACATGATTGGCACGTCTTCATCAAGGTAATTATTATTGTTATGTCCATATAATTTTTTTTTTCATTTTATTGCATTTTTTTTTCTTGTTTGTATACGCTTTGGTTAATAAATGGCATGGTTTGTATATTGATACAGTATGGTCTACCTCTCTCTCTCTCCCGAAAAACTTCAATAACAATGTCAAACAAGTTATATATAATCTTGCTAAATACATGAGGTAACTAGCGATTAGTTGCTTATGCTTAGTGTTTCTTTAATTCTTCGTATAATTTATATATGTTTTTTGTGCACTATTTCATGATATGTAATTTTTTTTTTTTTTTTGTTAAATATCATTATGGGTTTGCGTCACTTGTAGATGGTTGAAATCTAAAGGAATCCATAAAGAAGATATAAAGTATTGGAGGAGAGAAATTCCTCGTCTCATGTGTGAAATGCAGAAGCATCTACCTTCGACATTTTTCAATGCACAAGAATAATACCTCATACACCAAGTTGAGGAGATTGAGTTGTGTGGACTTGTGCACTCAAGGTCCATGTGGATGGTTGAGAGGCACTTGAAATTTATGAAGGGTTTGGTGAGACAACGAGCACATGCTGAGGGTTCTATGATGGAAGGATATATGGTATACCAAAACATGTTGTATGTTAGTGAATATATTCCTATTTTACCTTCAAAGCTCAATTTACGTCGCATTTGTGATCCGGACTCCAATAAGAAATTTGAAGGGGAGCAACTGAGGGGGAAAGGTAGATCGAGGAAGGTGAAAGGTAATTAATAGCTAGTGGATGTTTATTATATCATTCATATTCTAATTGCATTTTCTAGTTATTGCATCAATTAAGAGCATATACTTTGTTCAGGAAATTTACACCTGTCTTTGATTTTAATGATTTTTGTCATCAAGCAGTTGGTCGAGAATGCGATGCAATTCATTTATACATCACAAACAATATTGACTAGATGAAGGTATGGATTGAACGATATGAACAATCGGGTCATGGAATATCATGGGAAGGTGTAGCTTCATTGGTAAAAGCAGCACATCACAGTGGAGATAGAAATCTTACAGAAAGGGAAATTGATTTAGCATATGGTTTAAAAGATAAAATGGCAAGCATATTAATCAATCACTCTAAATAATTTTTTTTGCAAATTACATTTTGACGTATATGTTGTTCTTTTCCATGTATTGTTGCATAACTATTGAATCGTTGTGTAATCTTTTCCTATATTGCTTGTTGTAGGTAAAACACCATAAGGATATGGTTTGTAATGGTTGTAGATATCAAATCAAAAAATTGGATGAAACAAAGAAAACATCAGATTGTGGGATATCTACAGTCTTTGAGGTGACCAATGTTTCATCTAGAAGTGACAAAAATCTAGAACTCTCAGAAAATTGATACTATGGGTATTTGGAAGATATTATACAGTATGACTTTAAATCTTTCAAGGTAGTTCTATTCATTGTCAATGGTATAGGCTACGATTGAATCAACGTGATCCCTATAGAACTATTATTGAACATGATAATGGATTTACAATGGTAAATACAAAGTTGTTTGACCTAGGAAAGAAGCCCTATGTTCTTCCAAAGCAATGTGAATAGGTATTTTACTCGAATCTTCCAGGTAAAGCGGGCTGGTCATTTTTTGTGAGACACGATCCAATGGGAAGGCCGGTAAAGTATAACCTAGATGATGGTAATGAAGAGGGTCCTCTGGAAGAAGAAGACGATGATGAATAGCATGATCAACATGAGTTAGGTGATGATGATGATCCAGCAGAAGATCTCCAAGAAATAGTTGAATTAGATGATGTAGCAGATAATTTCCATGAATATTATACTGACAATGACACCATGAGCATAACTGACTTAGATTATGATGATGATATGGGAAATCCTTACAATGTTGACTCTGAATCTGATGATATAGATGCTGGATGAAGAATATGATGACATGGACAAAGAAGACGATGAAATATATTAAAAGGTAAATATTTAATTAGACCTATTCTTTTATCTTTTTTTTTTTTAAAAGAGTTACTAACATCATCATCATCACCATCATCTTCATCATCATCATCATGTTGATCATCATCGTCACTATCATCATCACCATCATCTTCATCATCATCATCATGTTGATCATCATTGTCACTATCATCATCATCATCATCGTCAGCACCATCATCATCATCATCATCATCATTATCATCATCATCATCTTCATCATCATCAAGAGCGTCATCATCATCATCATTATCATCATTATCATCATCATCATAATCATAATGATCACACTTATCATTATCATCATCTTCATCATCATTGTCATAATCATAATCATCATAATCATCATGTTGATCCTCAACATGTTGACTATCATGATCATTGTCTTCATCATCATAACCCTATTCTTAATTAGACCTATTTTTTATCTTATTTTTTTTAAAAGATTTGCTAACATCATCATCACCACCATCATCTTCATCTTCATCATCATCGTCACTATCATCGTCGTCGTCGTCATCGTCAGCACCATCATCATCAAGAGAGTCATCATCATCATCATCATCGTCATTATCATCATCATCATGACCCCCATCATCATCATCATAATCATCATAATCATCATAATCATAGTCAGGCACCATCATCGTCATAATCATCATAATCATAATGATCACACTTATCATTATCATCATCTTTATCATCATCGGCATAACCATAATCATCATAATCATCATGTTGATCATCATTATCATTGTCTTCATCATCATGACCCTATTCTTAATTGGACCTATTCTTTTATCTTATTTTAAAAAAAAATATTTACTAACATCATCATCATCACCATCATCTTCATCATCATAATCATGTTGATCATCATCATCACTATCGTCATCATCATCATCAGCAGCACCATCATTATCATCGTCATCATCATCAAGAGCGTCATCATCATCATCATCATTGTCATCATCATCATCATCATTATCATCATCATCATGACCCTCATCATCATCATAATCATAATTAGGTACCATCATCATCATAATCATCATAATCATAATGATCACGCTTATCATTATCATCATCTTCATTATCATTGTCATCATTGTTTTCATCACCATCATCACAATCATCATCATCTTCATCATCATCATGATGATAATCGTCACCATCATCATCATTGTTATCGTCGTTATTAACATCAACATCATCATCATTTTCATCAAATTGACATCATCATCATCATCATCATCATCATGGTGATGAAGATGATCATCATCGTCATCATCATCACCATCATCACCATCCACATCACCATCGTCATCATGTTGATCATCATTGTCTTCATCATCATGTTAATCATCATGATGATCATCTTCTTCATCATCATAATTATCATGATGTTCAACATCATCATCTTTATCATCATGATGATAATCATCATCATCATCATCATCATCATCGTATTTATCATCATCATGACCCTCATCATCATCGTCATCGTCATCGTCTTAGTCATCAACGTCTTCATCATCATGACCCTCATCATGATCATCGTCATCATCATCATGATTGTCATGTTGATTGTCATGGGGATTTTTTATTATTAACAACCTTTTGATATGAATGGTAAAGTATCATAACATAAATACTATGATTTATCTAAATTCATTAGAAAATACTTAATCTTAATGAACATAGGTACATGTAAGAGTTATATGCCCAAGAATGGAAGACAAGGATTATAGTTTACCATCACCTTTAATGCATAAAGATAAATGGAAATTATTTGATCTTTAATTATTTTGGAAAGGTTTTAAGGTAAATAGTTCCACAAGTAGATGTTTGATTTTTATAATCAAGAGATAATGATTTCAAATAAATTGAAATTATGACCTTGATTAATTATTATGAGATAACAATATACAAACACTATAATTCATTTTCTTATACTTGGTATGTTTATATAAAAATATGTCACAACTCTCAATTTTATTATTATAATCTTTATATGGAAATAGTTAGTTAATTGTACTGAAATTTATACAAAATATTAAACAATGATTGATTATGAAAGCAAGTCCTTTTTATGCCAATAGACAATAGACACTTTTGATCTGAATGAAAATCTCTATACAGTTTATTAAATGATGGATGAAAATCTCTATACAGTTTATCAAATGATTATGTTATAATGTAGAGTTTACACTTTAATGGTTAATGAGTCTAATGCTTTAGATCTCTCACAAATGATTTGCCACAACTTATTAGGAAATGAAATGAAAAAAATAATGATAATTTAGATCCCATACCCTAATTGAATACCAAATATAATGGGTGTGTTACAAATAAATATGGTAAAAGAGCATTGAGAAGAAGAAGGGAGAACTAAGATGATGTTGGAAAAATATCATATGCAATAATTACATATAATCAATAATATGAAGGAATGAGTTAATGATGTCTTAATTAGAAAAATACAAACTCAATAATGACCACATTGGAGGTTGGTGCTTGACGAAATTTGTTCAACGTTTATGTAGTTTAATGCCCAATAATCTAGAAATTTCCATTACAACGTTTAGACCTCTTGCACCTGTGGAAATCACCATTACAGCGTTTAGAACTCTTGCGCCTACGAAAATTTCCATTACAGCATTTAGCACTCTCGCCCCTATGGAAATTACTGTGCGTTTGTGTTCAGAGGGAGATTGTTGTGCATTTGTGTCCATCCTTCGGCCCTCCGACAATGAGGAAAATGAAGGTACCCCAGATGTTTGAAGGTTATTCATTCTTAAAACCTAGAAAATGAAGCATGGGTTTCATGGATTAGGATTGTTACTATGGAAAGAATTCATAGGACTGCAGTCTTAGTGGGAAAAATATTCATTTTTTAGCTTTCATAATCAACCCTTAATTGCTTCTTATGCACCCAGAATTGAGAAAGGGTTTCTGCTTGATGGTTTTGGGTTGGTCCAAAATGCCATTTCAGGGATAAGTTTGGGTCTAAGATATGTTTGGAAAATCCCTAGTTGGGTCCATACCTTATAAATAACCCTCTTCATCACTGTTTTCGTGCCTATATTTGTGAAATGTGTTGCATTCCACCACTGTCCATGTCCAGATTCACTTCAAAATGGACTGCATTTCCTTTTTTGATGCACGGAGTTCCTTCAAAAATATTTTAGACTTGATTCTAGGGATATTTATGCCCAAGGGACTATCTTGGAATATATTAAACCCACACACAACTTAGGATAAAATAATTAATCATTATTTGATTAATTATTCACCCACTAGCTTAATTTGTTGGCATCCACTTGCAGCTTAAAGTCAATACATGCCATCTATATCCTAGGAATGATTTATTTCTGATTCTGGGTTGATCCAGAATTAGTATACAAGACTTTACAGCAGATTCTTCTTTTTCTGCTTTTTCCTGCTTTTCTATGGATAAGATAAAAGCTAGTCAACTAAGAAACAGGGAGCTTTTGTTTCCAACCCATCCTCCATTAGTTTTTCTCCATTTTCTAGGATTAGCATGTTATTTCCATCTCCTTGACAACTCACTCATGCTTTTTCCAACTCGTGAGGTCCTTGATAGATTTAGCAAGTGCTTTATCCACCTATGGGGGTTTGCTATATTTTGGTAAGTCAGCCTTTTTGAGCTTTATGATTTGTTTCCATAAAATTCAACTTTCCCATGAGGGAAGTACTATTTATGTACACTATTATTCATAATTATTCAATGGAAGGATACACACCAATATTCATCTCTTCATTCATGTGATTCAGTCTCTTTTCTTCTCTCTAGTTTTCCTGTGTATGCTTGTGAGAATTCTTAGTAGCAATATCTATTTCCTGTTCTTCTTCTTAGAATCATTGCAAATAGCATTGATCTATTATTTCTACATGGTATTAGAGCTACAAGGTTGATCAAGTTCTACAAAGTTGAGGAGTGCTTCTAGTCTCCTATCCCTCTTTGAAGAAGAGCTTGTCTAGCTTACAAGATTTTCTCCTAGTTTGTTTTGCAGGTTGCAAAGAGTATCTCTTAGAGCATATCAACAACTTCAATATGGATTCAAAAGTTCCTCTACTATCTCCTTTCAACTATGCTTATTGGAAGCCAAAGATGAGTGCATACTTGAAGAGGCAATGTCTCTTTGATGTCTCCATTGGTGCATTGAGTGAACCTGAGTCTTATGAAGAGAAGATTGATTGGATAAATAATTGTGATAGATATTATGGAATTATGTGTTTGAGAATGTCTCCAAATATATATCATCTCATAGATTCTGCTAAATTTCCATTTGAGCTTTGGAAAATTTTGGACAAAGCTTTTGGTTTGCAGGAAATTGAAGATGAAGCATGGAGCGAACCTAGCATCTCCTCTTGTTCTCATTCTCAAGATTTCTTGGCCTCTACATTCTCTAATGAAGTTGATAATGATGAAGAAGTTTCTCATACAGTTCATGTTGCTGCTGCCCTCTTTCATTAGAATGCTTCCTCCTTCAATGAAGAAGCAAATATTGAAGAGCCATCTTTTTCTGTGTCTCTTGAAGGTGATTTTTCTTCTTGTGATACTATTGATGAAAAAGAAGTAACATATGGAGCTGATGCTGATATTGATTATGATCCTATAACCCATTCATTGTTCTCTAAATCTCCTATCTTATATTCTGAGATCTATGTGCCAGATTCTTTACACCTCTTGCATGCCTCTCTCATTGATGGTGCGCAACCCAGTGACTTACAGGATGTTTGCTTAGCCACATCAATATTTATTTGTGTCATACCACTTACCTTACTTGATCTCATGTGCTTCAGCATATCCTCCTTTTTTCTTGGCATCAATACTCAGATCCTTCTTGAAGATTGTGAACATCTCATTCTTTCCTCCTTTCATACAGAGGATTCATTACCAGCGTATTCCCATGAGTCTATTGATATGCTTATATGTGATCCTTTGGATTCTGATTTAGAAGCATATTTTCAGGTTGATACACATATAATACCACAATCCATACCATCTACCATACCTATGAATAATCCAAAGACTATACAAATCCCAAGATCACTAGTTGATTCCTCATTGGTCTCTTATGCAGTGATATTTATCTTACATGGTTTGAAGTCTTTCCTATCTTTCATTGGCTGGTTATCCATGTCCTTAGTCATATATGGACTGATATTAAACATGTTTGGATATTTTCTAAACACTTATGGTTCAGATCTTATGCCCATCCATTATTCAGATTTTTACACCTATCAGTTTTCCCTAGTTGCTCATAATTTTCCTAGTCTAGCCCTATATCCTCATGGAGTCATTGAAGCATTTTTCCTTGCTGTTCCATATGTTAATATTTCTGATATATAAGAGTTTTATCAGCCTCATATCAGATCTATACAGGTGCTACATCATATTGGAAGATTGGCATGTGATTCACATCACAATTTTGCAGCTATTCAAGGAATTGGGTGTGAAATAAATTGTCTTAATTTTTGTACT
The DNA here is from genome assembly GCA_001517045.1 of Pseudotsuga menziesii. Lineage (NCBI taxonomy): Eukaryota > Viridiplantae > Streptophyta > Pinopsida > Pinales > Pinaceae > Pseudotsuga > Pseudotsuga menziesii. Next base: position 41,547 of record LPNX010253752.1, on the reverse strand, counting down.
CTTTGGAAAGGAGTATGCACAAATCTCTTTTCCATTTCGGATTATGTTTGTAGATCAGAGTTTGACAGCAAAAAGAAGCATTCAGATAATTCTCCTACTTCATCAGTTGATGAGATACAAGGAGTCTCTCATCTTCCTTCTTGTAGGTTCTACTCTCCAGCGCATGATCATGGATTTCATGATTTCTTCAGTAAATCCTTCATCCAGAAGCAGTTCAGTCAGCTCATTAAAGTGAAGATGAAGATATGTTGAAGACATATTTCAAATTTTGTGCCTTGTCCTATCTTGAGGGAGGATTTTCCCCATGTGGTTTTGCCTCTTTCCTCACTTTTCTGGACATGATAATTGTTAAAGGGTGACCATAGCCTTGTTGTTGGGCCCCATATGCATCCATATGCCTCCATATTTTTTGTCATATCATCATAAAGTTAGACTTATAGGGGTGTTGGAATATATTAAACCCACTCACAACTTAGGATAAAATAATTAATCATTATTTGATTAATTATTCACCCACTAACTTAATTAGTTGGCATCCACTTGCACCTTAAAGTCAATACATGCCATCTATATCCTAGGAATTATTTATTTCTGATTCTGGGTTGATCCAGAATTAGTATACAGGACTTTATAGCAGATTCTGCTTTTTCTTCTTTTTCCTGCTTTTCTATGGATAAGATAAAAGCTAGTCAACTAGGAAACTGGGAGCTTTTGTTTCCAACCCATAATCCATTAGTTTTTCTCCATTTTCTAGGATTATCATGTTATTTCCATCTCCTTTACAACTCAATCATGCTTTTTCCAACTCGTGAGGTCCTTGATAGATTTAGCAAGTGCTTTATCCACCTATGGGGGTTTGCTATATTTTGGTAAGTCAGCCTTTTTGAGCTTTAAGAGTTGTTTCCATACAATTAGACTTTACCATGAGGGAAGCACTATGTATGTACAATATTATTAATAATTATTCAATGGAAGGATACACACCAATATTAATCTCTTCATTCATGTGATTCAGTCTCTTTTCTTCTCTCTAGTTTTCCTGTGTATGCTTGTGAGAATTCTTAGTAGCAAGATCTATTTCCTGTGCTTATCCTTAGCATCATTGCACATAGCATTGATCTATTATTTCTACATACCACATAATCAGACAACAACAAGAACAATTCCCTAATTCATTTGAATTTTAAAAAATTTTAAATTATTTTGAAAATCTCCAGGGATTCATTACTAATTTGATCTATTAGAGAAGTTCATTGAACGAGGTTGATTTAATATTAGTGAGACTACAATGATAAAATATCCCTCACGGTCCAGGATTGTGGTAGTATCACTCCTGCATGTTGTCTCGCCCTTCTTGCCACTTTACTATTTTTTCCATATTTCCCTAATTGCTGCCCTATAACCCTACTCTTCCCTTTACTTTCTTTCATGTCTTTCTCCAAATAACTTGTAGTCTTATGTTTATTAGTTGTTATACTGCATGGTTATTATAGTTGAGTGAGATTGCTATTGTAGTGATGACTGAGATATATTATGGGCTACGGGAACAATCTATTAGAGCAGGACAATAAAGGAAAGTCAAAGGCTATTATAGGCCAATAGAGTAAAGGAAGAGGCTATTAGAGCAGGTTACCTATTATGCCAAATCCTGTCACCACCATGTGATAAGACCTTTGACTTGCATACTTTCCCTTAATCCCAACACTTGGAGTGGAAACCCATCTTGTTTGTCAATTCTACATGAAAATACTCAGCATCGCGCTTTCCCTATGAACCATGAGGGGTACCTTGCTTGCACTACCCTCATCCTATTTTCTATAAGTGGTGCCACCACCTGTGGCCTTTGGTCCATAAGCGTTTCTCATCTAAACCGCTCTGTCATAAGAGGAGAAAAGTGGTACCCTAGGTAAAATGGGAAAAAGAGAAGTTTCTCGAGACTTCTAGATCATGAGCCTCGTGTCCTCCCTTATCCCTATCATTGTGGGTCAGTTGAGATCGAGATCCCCCATCATAGGATCTTAGAGGCCACCTCATCCACAAATATCTCAACCATGCCTATCCATTGAGCCTTATAAATACAAGCTCATGTCCATGGTTGAGGGGTATAACTATAGAGGTATTGTTATGCTGTTGGATTGACCACTTGGCCCAAGCCATTGTAGAACATAGAGAGCAAAGTTGGAGCTTATGGGGATGAAGTGTTTGTCTCATAGAGATGCATGTTGACACTAAGGCTTGATTGGTTGTAAACTTCTCCATACATCTTAATGCAAAGATGATTTCTATCCCACATTATTGTTGTTTTGATTTCACATGTACATGTTGTTAGATTCCTTAGTCACTAACATGGATAAGTAGATGATTTTCTAGTAGCTTTTATGTGTTTGCATGTTTGATCTATTTGCAGGTACATAGGTTCACTATTGAAGCAGCATTCTAGGGGTCCACAACATCCATGGAAGGTCTTCATCCTCTGTCGTTCACTCATTTGTTCTGGATCTGAACCATTTAGACTATAGTAACAACTTCTATCAGCAGAAGGTGAAATATTCCTAGTTACAAACCTGGTGACTCCACTGGGGATTGAAGCGTATATCAGTTGATCTAATCTTCCTCAGTTCTTGAACTCTTTTCCAAATCCAGGCTCCATCTCCAACTCTGTTCAGTCAAATCTGCTATCTGACTCAATGAATTTTGGTTTGAAACTTTCAGATATGCTCAAATATGAAGTATTTCAACTTTTTCTTCTGCTTTTTACTCTCAATCTATCATTTTTTACCTTGATCTAATCTTCTTCTAACTTGGTCTGTCATTCTCCTTTATGTTTTGTATTTATACAGGGAGCTGCTCTTATGCTGTTGGCGAGAAGCGGTGCCACTGCCTGAACCCTATTAGCAGTATCTGGTGCCACCACCTGAGTCCTATTATCTAGAAGCGATGCTAGGCCAGAACCTCAAGACCCCTCCAACACGATGCTAGGTAGGCCTTATTCCAAGACCACCTTTTTCTCATATTTTGTAAAAAAATTGAGTTGATTTGCTTTCATCCCTACACTATTAGGCTTGTGTGTTAGAATTTGATGCTTGTGGTTTGAAATTTTGTGGTAAAATATTGGTTTGTTTGAAGAAGCCAAAAGCTAGATTAGGCTTGTTGATTGTCCATTTTCTTCCATGCTTGTTGGGTGCCTTTGTTAAAGGATTTCTTTTTTTAAAGCTTAGGTGTTAGAGAGCTCTCTTTTATTTTGGTTACATAGACTGAAAGAAAAACGTTTAATTAGCATCTTGATTTCATTTTTTGTTACCACAGGAGACTTCTTTTTGCTTGTTTTAAAAAGAAAATTTTTGACTGAGATTAGGTCATTATCATTAGTGAGCATAAGACATTGGATCTCTAATTGGCCTCACAATATTTCAGGTTCTCTATGTTCTTTTGCCTCTTTTGCATTTACACTATCTCATCAAAATAGAAAATATTATAGTTTTAAGTTAGATCTGTCTATGCTTTAAGAAAAATCGAAAAATAGAGTGCATATGCATATAGTGTGCTGCTTGTTTTTATTTTAAGAAAAGAGACTCCTTCCCTTTTGATTGATTTTAGAAAAGAGAAATGAGTTTGGAAAGTGCTGCTTGTCTTTGATTTTGTGTTCAAGATTGTTGCTTGGAAATATTTTCGGTTTTGAAGCAAAATAAAATACTCTCTTTCCCTCTCATAGGTAGGTATACCGAATGGTAAAGTGAAATATTTGCATACGCATATTTTTTATACCCAAATCCCGTCACCACCATGTGATAAGACCTTTGACTTATATACTTGCCCTTAATCCCAGCACTTGGAGTGGAAACCCATGTTATTTGTCAATTCTACATGAAAATACTCAGCATCACGCTTTCCTTGTTAACCATGAGCGGTACCTTGCTCGCATTGCCTGTCTCCTGTTTTCCATAAATAGTGCTACTGCCTGTGGCCTTTGGTCCATAAGCATTTTTAACCTAAACCGCTCTATTATAAGAGGAGAAAAGAGGTACCTTGGGTAAAATGGGAAAAAAAGAAGTTTCTCGAGGCTTCTAGATAATGAGCCTTGTGTCCTCCCTTATCCCTAACATTGTGGTCCCTCATCATAGGATCTTAGAGGAAACCTCATCCAAAAATATCTCAACCATTCCTATTCATTAAGCCTTATAAATACAAGCTCATGTCCATGGTTGAGGGGGAGAACTATAGAGGTATTGTTATGATGTTAGATTGACCACTTGGCCTAAGCCATTTGAGAGCATAGAGAGAAAAGTTGGAGCTTATGGGGATGAAGTGTTGGTTTAATGGAGATGCATGTCGACACTAAGGCTTAATTTTTTGTAAACTTCTCTATCCATCTTAATGCAAAGCTGATTTCCATCCCATTACTGTTGTTTTGATTTCACATGTAAATGTTGTTCGATTTATTAGTCACTAACATGGATAAGTAGACGATGTTCTGGTAGCTTTGATGTGTTTGCATGTTTGATCTAGTTGTAGGTACATAGGTTTACTATCGAAACAACATTCCAAGTGTCTACGACATCCAATGAGGGTCTTCATCCTTTCTCATTCACTCATTTGTTCTGGATCTGAACCATTCAAACCAGAGGAACAGCTTTTGTCCACAGAAGGTTAAATATTCCTGCTTACAAATATGGTGACTCTACTGGGGAGTAGATATATATATCAGTTGATCTGATCTTCCTCAGTTCTTCAACTCTTGTCCAAATCTAGGCTCCATCTGCAACTCTCTCCAGTTAGATCTGCTATTTGACTCAGTGAATTTCGGTTTGAAACTTTCAGATCTATCTAGATATGAATTATTTCGACCTTTTATGCTCTTTTTTATTCTCAATCTATTATTTTTTACCTTGATCTGATCTTTTTCTAACTTGATCTGTCATTCTCCTTTATGTTTTGGATTTATACATGGAACCACTCTTATGCAATTGGCGAGAAGCGGTGCCACCACCTAAATCTAGTTAGAAGCATGGGGTGCCACTGCCTGAGTTCTGTTGGCAAGAAGTGGTGCTGGTCTAGAATCACTCTGTCAAGACCCCTACAGCATGGTGCTAGGTAGGCCTTATTCCAAGACCACTTTTTCTCATTTTTTTTGCAAAAAAATTGAGTTGATTTGCTTTCAGCCCTGCACTATCAAGCTTGTGTGTTAGAATATGATGCTTGTGGTTTGAAATTTTATGGTTAAAGATTGGTTTGATTGGAAAATTCAAAAGCTAGATTAGGCTTATTGATTGTTCATTCACTTCTGTGCTTGTTGGTTGTGATTGTGAAAGGACTTATTGTTTTTTGAAAATATTAGGGTGTTAGTAAGATCTCTTTTCATCTATGTTATATAGACAGAAAGAAAAACATTTGATTAGCATCTTGGTTTCATTTCTTGTTTTCATAGAGAACTTCTTTTTCCTCCTTTAAAAAGGAATTTTTTTTACTGAGATTAGGTTATCATCATTGAGCATTAGACATTGGATCTCTGATTGGCCTTACAAGCTTTCAGGCTCTTTATGTTCTTTTGCCTCTTATGCATTTAGTACTATCTCATCAAAATAAAAATATGGTATTTTTAAGTTAGATTTATCTATGTTTTGAGAAAAATTGAAAATTAGAGTGCATATGCATGTAGTGTGCTTCTTGTTTTTCTTTTTGGAAAAGAGACTCTTCCCCTTCTTATTGCTTTCAAAAAAGAGAAATCAATTTGGAAAGTGTTGTTTTTCTTTGACTTAGTATTCAAGATTTTTGTTTGCAAATATTTTTGGTTTTGAAACAAAATAAATACTCTCTTTCCCTCCCGTAGGTAGGCTTACCGAATGGTAAAGTGAAATATTTGCATATGCATATTGCATGGTTTTACTTTTTCTGTCAAAACACCATGCATTCACCTAACCGTCCACTCTAAAATTAATGGTAGTTATATGTTAAAATTTAAATAGCAATTGAAGTGATAGGTTAGAGATGTTTTCAGGCGTCCTTAAGTGTAGGAGCTGTCATTATTTGTCCGCATTACATCCCGAGACTCGTGCGGTTCTTCCACATACCATCGATATATCGAACGACCTTTCATGTACCCCTGAGGTATATAGAAAGGTACTTCATGTACTCAATTGTATATTGGAAGGCCCCTTGTGTACGGCTATGCATTAGAAAACACTACTACCGGTTCTAGCTCCCACGTACCTTGAGTATATCGGGAGACCCCACTAGGATACCTTATCCATCTAAGAAAATCCCCTTGGCCATCTTACTTGGAGCCATACACCGAAAAAAACATTCGGTGATATTACTATGCACGTACACTAGAGGTATATCGCGAGTGGCACCTTCTTGACAATCCTGGTGAGAGACCTGACTATCTGAACTCCTCCTATCATTTTAAGTGTGCTTGTTTGACCTATAGCTTGTGTAGAGAAATTTTTTGGTGTGTTTTTTAGTTTTTCAGACCCTAGGTTAGATAGGAACTATACAAATTAGCTGAGATAAGACATTCCAAAAGAGTACTGGGCTTGCCACCTGATTTTATTCCTGGTTCAGGATAAAATCCAATGGAATCTATTGACCAAGGAGCTGCTACCACCTCCCAAGTGGGAGATAATGTGGTTGCAGAAAGTGGAGGACCATATTCTTCACACTTTCCTCCCTTGGTCCAACAAACTTCTCAGGGAAGTACCTCATTCCATTCTCCCATAGAAGGTCATGTTGATGATACTACCCATCCGGATTATGGTCCCAATGCTCCATTTTGGGACACCTCTATAGGACAGGCCATTGCCTCATTTGGCACCCATTTCAACTCTTCTAAAGAAGTTTCTCCAGATGAAGAAGAATGTAGATAATACCACACAACCATTCTCCATGCACAGGAAATTGAAAGAAAAATAGATGACATATTGGGCACACCACCATCATGTTCCAAATCTGTTCCTGTGGGATACCATTCATTTTCTGAATCTATGAGACCCATTGAACCGATTATAGATAACACAGTAACACCACACAACCTAGGTCAAAATACCAACCCCACCACCTCCCATATTATGTCTGTTCACAATCCTCCCAGGTCTTCTGCACCTGGGGCCCAACCTTCAATTCCCGTTTCGTCATTACCTTCTAGTGTAGGGGGGAAACCCCCAACATGACCTACACTATTTGGAACTAGAAATATACCTAGTCAAGGATAGACCTCTAATATATAACAATATATATTTTATGTCCCTCCCACCCATACCAATGTGGTTAATTCCCCATCCAATTCAGGTCAGCCCTTGGGGGCACAACCTGTAACCATTCAATCTTTTGGAGGTTATGGTTATTAAATACCTGTAGGAAATATTAATTATCCACCTAATCCTACAGGAATTCCTTATGCTAGAATTTCATACCCTAGTAATACTTTTATGCCATGGGGGAAACCTAACTGGTCTTACATGCCAGCTATGGGGGGGATACCCATACATACTGTGGGAGGTGCCAGAGGACCCCCTCATGGAGGTGCCCCCCCTGTGGGGCCTAATGGTCTTGGAGGACCTAGCAGCTTTCCTCCTTATGGTCCTAATGGTCCTAGTGGTCCTAGGGGGCCTGGTGGCTTTCCCCTTAATGGCCTTGGAGGGTCTGGTGGCCCTCCTCCTAGTGGTTCTGGAGGCTCTGGAGGTTTACCCCCTAGTGTCCTTGGAGGTTCTAGTGGTATACCTCTTGGTGGTCCCAATGGTCCTGGTGGTCTCGGAGGCCCTCGTGGTCTTAACGGTCCTTATCCCAGAAATCAATCCCTTGTAGGAGGATTTTTCGTTAGTTCTTCGTCACAACAACCTGTCTATCAGTCCACTTATGATCCTACTGGTAAATATATGCCATATCAATATTACCAGTATGTGCAACTTAACCATCAATTACCTTTCCTAGCAACTTTGGAGTTGCCTGACTTATCCAAGTTGATTAATGACCCCATTCGACACAATCCCTCATGGCCTCCCATTTCGGTAAAGTTACCATCGGACATCCCAAAGTTCGATAAGAAGCAGTGAGCCAATCTGAAAAACCATGTCATGACATTCCATATGTGGTGTTCTTCAAACTCCCTCATGGATGATTCAGTTTGGTTACAACTTTTTCAGTGAACTTTGACCAGTATAGCCGTGAAGTGGTACATTGAACTTCCACAACATTCGTTTGTGGATTTTGGCTCCTTGGAAACCATGTTTCTTACACACTTTCATCTCCCTATCTATTATGAAATGAGTACTGATCTCTTAACTTCTTTATGACAAAACACCTCCACCCACATATTCGATCATATCCATGAATGGAGAAGGTAGAGAAGGCTTATTAAGGCCCCTATCCTGGATCAATTATTAGCTGATTGGTTCACCAAATATTTGTTTCCTCCAATTTCCTGAGATGTGGCTATGGGTGGTGTCGTTACTGAAGAGCAGGCTAATAGTCGAGCCTAGTATCTAGAATTGGTCTATTCCGAGTCTGGAACTCTTTATGACTTTATTCCTCAAGATCCTCGCCCAAGCACCGACCCCGCAAAGCCACCCACAGAAGTACCTGTTGATGGGATTATTGGTTCAATCCAGTCCCCGTTAGTAGTGAAACCTGCCAACTAACCCCAGAATACCACCCCTACTCCTTGGATTCCTAAGGTTTCCACCGAGTTCAATTCTATTCAGAGTACTGAAACCTCAGGAAACAATAAAAAGAAGGGTAAAAGTAAGAATAAAAAACCTGGAAACCAACAGGAGAATCAAAGACCAACCAACAGTGATAACGATAAAGGGAAAAGAGTGGCAAAATATCCATGTTTGATATGCGGAGGTGACCATTTTACAAAAGAGTTTCCTCGTCGAGACGAAATCTCCCAATTTTTGAAATCAAATCCCGCACCTACAATACTCACGGATCCTTTTCCCTCTCAACAACAACTAATAGACCACATGTCTAATCAAGGTAACTCTAGTTCGTCAGAGGAAATTCATATGATGTCCTCGAATACCATTAGTCTACAAACTCATAGTTAGAATTACTACAAACCCATAGAGAAGAAAGAAGATCATTCTTCTTCAAGGAAATCTCCCTCTACTGGTTCTCCCGAATCCTCGTCTACTGTCCCCCTAACCATAGAGAAGGCTACTCTCGACATGATTTTGTGTCCACCCAAGAGTACTCTTCGAAAGTCTATATTTAACCCTAATTCCTAGGCTTTGCAATTTTATAATGTGGTTGAAGATCTCGCTCAGGAACCTTGTGCAATGTCTACCTTAGAAGTACTCCAAAGTTGTCCTACACAACGCAAAAACTTGTTAACGACATTAGGAGCTTTAGACCTGGATAATAATAATTTGATTCATTTCAATATTGAGAACTATAAGTCTAGGCTACCTCATAAACTTTCTTTTCAGATCATTACAAAAGCAGTTGCAAAGAAGGTTTTTAGAATGGTTCTAGATGAAGGAGCTTTGACCTCGATTTTGTCTCTGTCTTGTGGGAAAGCTCTTGGCTCTCCCGAGCTTGTAACATCACCTACAAATCTGAAGGCCTTTGATGGATGAGGTTTCCATCCCCATGGTCTCATATCAGCCCTCACAATTGAGCTTGGGGGAAAAACCATTTATATTCAAGTAGAAGTGGTAGATGCCTCATTAAACTACAATATCCTTCTAGGAAGAAATTGGTTTTATGCCATGACTGTTGTCGCTTTGACAGTATTATGAACAGTCTAGTTTTCGCATCTAGGGAGAATTGTTACCATTGACCAGCTTTATTTCTACACACTGGATTTTACTACCTCCATGGCTAATAACATCCCCATGTTAGGCCAGTCCCCTCCTCCTTACCAGTCGATTGTGATAGGCCTGTTGAAGGATTCATCCCTTCTGGGGATTTTTCCATCCACTCCTCCTAACATGGATACCGCGACAGTCCATATGATCACCTCATTTGATTGTGAGCCTAAGGGAAAACAAGTTGTTGAGTCCACCTCATTGAGTTCACATGAAGCAATGTATGACACCATTCAAACCCTTTCCGATCATCACACTGATGACCTTCATCTAGTGGATTCAGATCTTACCATTTACCTTACTGGCTAGAACCATCTCTTCCTGTTCTACATTATCTCTCTGAGACTTTTCCTTTCGATGAGTCTATTATGGAGATCATGAGTACAGATGAGTCCATTTGGGAGGATCACCATCATAGATCCATGCTCCTCCCCAACACCAATTTGGTTAACCATGATTATGCATCCATGTTTCCTACTGATATTGCCAAGGTACCCCAAAGTCCCATATTGTTGCAAGACACAGATTTTGAAGGAAACCTTTGCAACATTATTCAGATGAATCTGATTGACATATCAACGAATCCTAGTACCATCGAGCATGTTCATGTTGGGCAGAAGTGCTCGGCAGATGAATCTGAAGCATATAAGGAACTTTCCAAAGAATTCCATGATATTTTTTCCTGGTCCTATGAAGAAATGTTGGGGATTGACCCATCCATTGTGGTCCACGAGATAAAAACCTATCCCACGATTAAACTTGTCAAGAAAAAACTAAGGAAAGTCCATCCATGGAAGGCCACAACTATTAAAACTGAAATAGAGAAACTTCTCAAAGCTTGGTTTATTTATCCCATACCCCTAACATAATGGGTATCGAACATTGTCCCCGTCAATAAAAAAATAGGGCACCATTAGAGTCTGTATCAACTTTAGGTATTTGAATAAAGCTTGCCCCAAAGACAACTTTCCTACTCTGCACATCGATCAAATTATCGACAACTTTGTTGGAAGTGTCATCTTCTCATTTATGGATGGCTTCTCTCTCTATAATCAGATTGAGATATTACCCACTCATCAGCACAAGACGGCATTCATTTTCCCATGGTGAACCTTTGCATATAAGAAGTTACCTTTTGGCTTGAAAAATGTTGGAGCCACATTCCAGAGTGCGATGTCCTATGAGTTTCATGATATTAAACATATTATTGACCGTACCTTGACAACCTCCCTACTCATTCACAGCAATGGGAGGACCACTGTGGTCATCTTAGAGACATTTTCTTGGGATGCTCTCATTATAATATATGTCTCAATTGTTGGAGCAGGGTCTCGCAGCTACAGAATAAGCTGCTAGTTTTGGCGGAAAGAAGTTAAGACAGAGCTACAACGCCGTAGCACGTTTCCAGCTGGAGAGCAGAGCCGAAAATTATGACTTTTAAGATAGAAAAGTCAAGAAGGCAATGGTACCTGAGCGGCCGAGAAGAGAGAGCTCAACCACTACATTGAAGGCAGCGGCGAAAGACAGGAGGGCTCAGCGACCCTCATAAAGGAGAAGGAGCAACGAGGCTGAAGCATTGAAGATGAAGGACAGAAAAGAGAAGCGGTGCATAGTACCCATGATTAGTGCTGGGAAGCATGGAAGACTACAGAGAGCTGTGGTGTGATGGAAAGTGGCTACCTCAAGTATAGATATGGCCGACTGTCACTAGTTAGGGTTTGGGTTACTGTTGCGACAGGCCCACAGTGTTGTAATGGCAAGACCTTCGGGCTGCCTATATAAGAATATATTTTGTATTGTAAAAGGGTTGGCAGGTTGAAGAGCTAGCTAGTCATTTTTTTAGTTAGTAGTGTTTTGCAGACTATTAGACTGTTGTAAAAGCCTAGCTCTGGTTCTGTTATCAGCGATAGCAATCTTACGGTAACCAATAGCTGGCTTATAGAATATGTATGTAAAGATCCACAGGGATCGAAAGAGAGGGAAGAGTATATTGTAGGAGAGCAATATAAGAGAGAAAAGAGATCTAAGAGAGAAGATCTTAAGCTGCATATGCGATGCAGAAGAACTATGTTTTACCTTCCCCTGAGCTATAATGAAAACACAGTTCTGTGGACGTAACTTCCATCCTGGGGGTGAACCACGTTAAAATTAGTGTTATGCGATTGGTTTATGTGTTATGTTTACTTATGCATTTCTCAATCAGTTTGTGGACTTGTTTACAGTTTAATGAATGAATGTGTTAATCAGTTGACAGCAATATAGAAGAGTAAATATAGGTTAACATATTTGGCACACTGTTTATGGTTCATTTATGCTTTGCGTATAATAGTCTCTATTGCTGTATCGAATAGCCTTGTATGTTAAGTCTTGCACATCGACACGAGCAACGCTAAGTGCGCTAAACCGCAGAGGTAGGATATCACAGAGAGGTGATATCACACCAGTAGAGGAGCTGCGGTGCATGATACCGTAGGTGAAGGACTTAGCATTGGGCAGGAACTGCGTGTCGCACTATGCACGGCGATGCGATAAGGTTGGATATATCGCGGGTATGAGAAAGTGTGCACCGTAGGAAAGGATCGCGCGGCGGTATAAAGGAATATCCTGCGGCTAGAAGAGCTATGAGATGAGGAAGTCATGCGACGTGAGCAGGAGATCACACAACGCGCAGAGGAGAGACCGTATCTAGGAGAGCTGCGAACCACAAGAAGGATCACCACAGAACCCAGTCCAAGACACTTGAGTCCTTGGCCAACCCATTAGAGTCACTTCGGGTGAGACTTCAAGCCGCTTTGTGGTCTGTCGCTGAAAGGGCCAGTGATCTAGGGGTGTTGTTGGTTGATTATAGTAAACCCGGGTCTGCCCATAGCATCCAACAAATGGTTCCGTTGCCAGTTTTTAACAACTGAGCGCTAATGTTCTGTTGGCATCCTACCAGAGAAGAGTTTCACCAGTGGCTGGATTCAAACCTAAGGGAGTTTGTCAAGAAAGAAAATCAGAGCCCTAAACTGAGCACAGAGTACTGGTTACAAAAGCATATCGCTTCAGATATACACGCCATATTTTTTGCAACCTATGGAAATGAGCTTTTCGATTGGTTATCCAAGTTGACATATAGGAACATATTCAAGAAGAAAAGAAACATTGTCTAGACACCGGAGCTGATTCAGACTGTACAGAGACTCGACAATCCCCTTACGAGAGCAGTGGACTTCTGGCTTGCGAGTGTGCTAGGAGGCTTTGTAACATAATTTGCAGTTGACCAGAGAAAAAGATTCAGCGAGGCCGAGCGGTACTTCTTCAAAGGATATTGTGGTAAGTACCTAAAATATCTAAACTTGTCCATTAAGATGCTACTACATGAAAAAGGAGTAATGGACATGATTTCAGATGAATAAGTAAAGATAGTAATGTCACAAGAGTTTGAAAGTGATTTTGATGACATTGGACGAACACGTAGTGGCAAGAAATATAAAGTAGCTTTCAATTCTCCTATATTTGGAAATAGTTCAGACAATACTAGGCAATCGAGTCCTAGTACCACAGAAGAACCAGAGGGGGGTATTCCTTACCATCCCTATACCCCACAGAAACAGACTGGGACTCAGATTAATCCCGTAGGTACTCCATCCAGTAGCTCACAGATAGTACCTACTATAGCTACAGCACCTTCACCTACACCACTGAGTGGGAGTAATCCAGTCAATCAAAACCCACCGCAGAGAAATAGAATGGGAGATGATATGAAGCTACCTACCTTTAAGGGTACAAGAGCAGAGGACCTGGAAGAACATTGGTTTCTATGCGAAGCTATGTGGACCATTAAAACAATCAAAGACGATAACCTTAAACTTGTATAGTTGGTCACTACACTCAGAGATTGAGCTTTAACATGGTACATAAAGTATACCACACTACCCAAGACACTTGCCCAGGTCAAGAACGCCACGATTAAAGAGTTCAAGAAACCTAAGTCTGAGTCTTAGTGCATTACAGAGCTAAGGATATCAAGCAGCTACCATTAGAATCAGTATGGGACTTTGACCAGAAATTCAAATCCCTTATAGACCAAGTAAGTTTTGAGTTTGCGCTAGAGCAGCATAAGGAATGGTTTATCGCAGCGCTGCTCCCTCACATCAGATTGCCATTAATGCAGCAGAAACTCCAGATGTAGGATGACGCGTTGGAGATGGCGATGAAGCTATAAGCTTCACCTTTAGCAGAAACCAGTGCAGGCATGACAACCCTACAGAACCAGTTGGTCAACCTCACATTACAGATACATGAACTTAAGAAAGGAAAAAAGGTTATGTAAGACATATGGTGCTTACGATGTAGAGCACAGGGTCATACCAAAGATAACTGTCCAGTCTTTACAGAATACTTAGCATCAAGGGCTCCTAACCCCTTACCATGAACGCAAGGGCCATGGAGTGAAATAGCCAAAACACAAGGACACCCACCTCAGCAATGCCCTTTGCTTCAGAAGTATGTACAGACACCTAAGAACCTATAATGTGTCTTCTGCAGTTCTGTCGGACATGATGAACAAAATTGCCGAGCTTATGATCTCATGTTAGATAGAAAACATGACACATACAGAGTCCAAGCAGAAACACAGGGTCCAGTAGTAGGACCATAGCCTGATCCGACTTATGGTGGCCATGGAGGAGGATTCAGAGGACGAGGCCATGGAGGATGCTTTGCACGAGGAGAAGGATTTGACAGAGGAGAAGGTTTTGGCCGTGGTCGTTGACCAATCACTTGTTATAACTGCGGAGTGGTAAGACACTATGCTAGGGACTGTCAGAGCCCCACTACTACTTGTAATTACTGCAAATCATATGATCATACCATAGAGGAGTGCCCTACCTTGATAGCTAAGATCAAAGACCCTAAGCCAGCAGTACACCAAAACATTTAGCTTATTGCTGCTGAGCAGGCAGAACCAGAACCAAGAGTCAATATTGTGACTCGTAGCGGTGCTTCCACCAGTGGGACATCGCAGGAGACCGAAAAGAACACAAGTCAGGAGTGGGTGCGCAGAGCTCCTGGTAAAGCAACAGCACTCGACCTACAGAAGAATAAAGATACATTTCATGAAGCCAAGGATTCCTTTGATGAACCTACATAATCAGGATCATAGGTACCACCATCTAGGGGCGTATCGCAGCAAGAACCATATGGTGATAACCCCGAACAGATACTGCAGACTACCACATCAAGAAGATACGACGAGGATGAATCGACAGGAAGTATAAAATCTTTCCTTTGCAGTTGCTTGAAACTCTTGAGAAATGAAAAAGCTATCAGTTAGCTACAGCGCATCATAGATCAGTGTCAGCAACCCTCTCTCTGGGGCAGTGCACACTGCGCTATTCATAATATTACAGGACACACAAGGACTGGAAGAGAGATGAAGCTCACAGCACAGATTGGAGAGTTCAAAATGTATGAAGTCATCTTAGATCTAGGATCAGAGGTGAATGTTTTGACTAAGAAGACATGGGAACATATGGGTAGCCCTCAGTTAGTCAGATCCCCTATCCACCTGAGATTAGCCAATCAGCAGCGAGTATCACCATTGGGTCTACTGCCGCAGGTGCCAGTTGACATTGACGGAGTTCGTACTTTTGCGGACTTCAAGGTTATAGAAATCATTGGCAACAGTCGACTGTATCCAGCACTATTAAGTATCGATTGGGTGATTGGTAGAAAGGCTGTCATCAACCTAAAGAGAAGACAAATGACCTTTGAGGATGCGTAGATCTGGGTCATCGCACCGTTGGATCCTCACCAGGGTCCTAGATACATTGAACCTATCCGAGCAGAGGAAGAGGCACATAAAATAGACAGTCTCTACCAGATGACTACAAACCAGAATGACTACATCAATCCAACAGCAGAAGGGAACATTAGTTGGCAATGCGACAGCTCATGCACATCGGATTCCGATGTGGGTCTAGAGAACTATCAGAACAGACTTTACGAAGTCTCAGCGCGCAAATGTGCATTTATGAGTAAGTCACTACGATGGATTGGCACAGAGATCATTGAGATTCCATCATATCATGGTCTGACAGATACCAGGACTTCTTTGAGCAGTTTGAGCAACAGATTCCTTATGAGCAGAGGATCGTAGCTATGGACCTTGCAGTACAAGCCACACCTGCAAGATGGTGGTATGCGCATAAAGAAAATATTGCATCATGGGATGATATTAAAAGATTGATGCCGATCAAATTTTCTGTCGATAGAGAGTATGTCCAGCAGAGGTACACAGGAGAAACTGACCCCAGGACACACATCCAGACATGTGAATAGAACTGGTTGGACATTCCTGAGGATGAATGGGTTCATAGATTCATTCACACATTGGACACAGTTCCAAGGAAATGGTACACAGAGACTGAGTTGCGCAAAGGGATGAGCACATGGTCACTTATGACAGACAATTTCCTACTCACCTTCTCGTTTGAATCAGAACATCCAAGTGTTTCCCAGGCCCTAGACATCATCAAGATCAAGATATTCGAGGATTGTATCACCTCAGTGCAGGCTCAATCTGAGTGGGCCATCCAGTTGCAAGATGCACTTGAGTGCTATAATTTCACAGCAAAGCCAAACAATGAAGATAAGGATGAGGATGAGGACCCTCGCAACACCAACATTCTGAATTCAAAAGGGACTCGCGATGTTGGGGGACCACAGTTAGAGATTCCAGCAATCACTGAACCTATAGAGATTAAAAAGATCAATATTGGCATAGATGCAGAACCTAAGTTTGCCTCTATTGGAGACTATTGGAATGATAAAACAGTCGGACAGATTGCTGACTTGTTACATGACTATCAGGACCTATTTCCCACCAAGTTCACAGAGATGAAGGGAATAGTTGGAGACCTAGGAGTTATGAGGATACCATTGAAGGAGGATGTTAGACCAGTTAAGCAGCGCCCATATAGATTGAATCCGCGCTACAAAGAAAAAGTAAAGGACGAAATCGATAAGATGCTAACAGCAGGCATCATTGAGCCGGTAGAAGAAAGCGAATGGGTTAGCCCCATGGTCGTACAAGAAAAGAAAACAAAAGGAGACATCAGGATCTATGTCGATCTACGCAAGCTCAATAATGCATCGCTTCACGATCCCTTTTCGACACCGTTCACTGATGAGGTATTAGACAACGTGGGAGGAAAGGAGGTCTACTCCTTCACTGATGGGTTTTTATGCTACCATCAGATCAGAATACATCCAGAAGATCGATCCAAGACCACCTTTGCAACAGAATGGGGCTTGTTCCAGTATACTGTAATGCCCTTTGGTCTTAAGAATGCACCAGCTATATTTTCTAGAGTAGTAGTTGCTGTATTTAAAGAATACATTCATAAATTCTTAGAAGTATATTTTGATGATTGGACTGTATTTGGACTAATTGACAACCATATAGGAGACTTAAGACTGATGCTAGAGAAATGTAGGCAGTATCAGATCTCTCTAAACTTGAAGAAATGTATATTTTGTGCACCATTTGGTATTTTGTTGGGTCACATTGTTTGCAGACAAGGCTTGATGGTAGATCCCATGAAGATCACCATCATTGTAAACCTTCCAGCACCCAACTCAGTCAAGCAACTAAGGACAGTACTTGGTCATACCGGGTACTACAGAAAGTTCATCAAGGGCTATGCAAAGATTACAGCACCAATGGAGAAATTGCTCAAGAAAGATGTAAAATTCCTATGGAATGAGGAATGTCAGCAGAGTCTAGACACACTTAAGGAAAAGATGGTTACAACACCCATCTTAGTATTTCCATATTGGACTAAGCCATTTCATGTACATGTGGATGCATCTGGCATCGCATTAGGGGTTGTTTTAACACAACTAGGAGAAAGGGACATTGACCATCCTATCGCATACTGTAGCAGAAAGCTCTCGATAGCAGAAAAGAACTACACCACAACTGAAAGAGAAGGCCTAGCTATGGTGTACGTGCTCTAGAAGTTCAGGCATTACCTGTTGGGTGCCTCGTTTAAGATGTTTACTGACCATTCTGCGTTAAAGTATTTGGTCAATAAGCCAGTGTTAGGGGGAAGAATCTACAGATGGTTACTCCTCTTTCAGGAGTATGATTTTGAAATCATTGTAAAACTAGGAAGACTGAACACAGGACCTGATCACCTGTCGAGGATAGACTCAGGAGAAGAGCCAAGTAACCTAGATGACAATCTACCAGATGCGCCACTATTTTCCATCCAAATCGCAGAGATAGTTGATATAGTTGAACAGAAAATGAAGGAGTTCACCACCACTAGGGAGAAAGCTGACGCCACAGAAGATGCCAGTATTAGTCAAGCTTTGCTTGAATAGGCACAAGAGAGTGTCAAAGTGATGCAGAAGGAAGTCACAGGACTTCATGATAGGTTGCAGAGGGCTTCACAGGAAGCCAAGGCAAAGCTACAGCAGGAGAAGCCCACTGTAGGTGGCCCGAGGATGAGCCACAAGTAAGTGTTAGGGGACTATTGGAGCAGAGTCCCACAGCTACAGAAGAAGCTGCTAGTTTTGGAAGAAAGATAAGTTTTGGTGGAAAGAAGTTAAGACAGAGCTACGATGCCGTAGCACATTTCCAGCTGGAGAGCAGAGCCGGAAAATATGACTTTAAAGATAGAAAAGTCAAGAAGGCAATGGTACCTGAGCAGCCGAGAAGAGAGAGCTCAACCACTGCATTGAGGGCATCGGTGGAAGACAGGAGGGCTCAGCGACCCTCATAAAGGAGAAGGAGCAATGAGGCTGAAGCATTGAAGACGAAGGACAGAAAAGAGAAGCGGTGCATAGTACCCATGATCAGTGCCGGGAAGCATGGAAGACTGCAGAGAGCTGTGGTGTGACGGAAAGAGGCTACCTCAAGTACAGATATGGCCGACTGTCACTAGTTAGGGTTTGGGTTACTGTTGGGACAGGCCCACAGTGTTGTAATGGCAAGACCTTCGGGCTGCCTATATAAGAATATATTTTGTATTGTAAAAGGGTTGGCGGGTTGAAGAGCTAGCTAGTCATTTTGTTAGTTAGTAGTGTTTTACAGACTAATAGACTGTTGTAAAAGCCTAGCCATGGTTCTGTTATCAGCAGTAGCAATCTTATGGTAACCAGTAGCTGGCTTATAGAATATGTATGTAATGATCCGCAGGGATCGACAGAGAGGGAAGAGTATATTGTAGGAGAGCAATATAAGAGAGAAAAGAGATCTAAGAGAGAAGATCTTAAGCTGCATATGTGGTGCAGTAGAATTGTGTTTTACCTTCCCCTGATCTATAATGAAAACACAGTTCTGTGGACATAACTTCCATCCTGGGGGTGAACCACGTTAAAATCAGTGTTATGTGATTGGTTTATGTGTTATGTTTACTTATGCATTTCTCAATTAGTTTGTGGACTTGTTTACAGTTTAATGAATGAATGTGTTAATCAGTTCACAGCAATATAGAAGAGTAAATATAGGTTAACATCTTTGGCATGATGTTTATGGTTCATTTATGCTTTGCGTATAACAGTCTCTATTGCTGTATCGAATAGCCTTGTATGTTAAGTCTTGCACGTCGACATGAGCAACGCTAAGTGCGCTAAACCGCGGAGGTAGGATATCACAGAGAGGTGATACCGCACCGAAAGAGGAGTTTTGGTGCATGATACCATAGGTGAAGGACTTAGCATTGGGCAGGAACTACGTGTCACACCGTGCGCGGTGATGCGATAAGGTTGGAGATATTGCAGGTCTGAGAAAGTGTGCACCACAGGAAAGGTTCACGCGGCAGTATAAAGGAATATCCTATGGCTAGAAGAGCTACGAGATGAGGAAGTCACATGACGCGAGCAGGAGATCACGCGACACGCAGAGGAGAGACCGTAGCTAGGAGAGCTGCGAACCACGAGAAGGATTGCCACAGAACCTGGTCCAAGGCACTTGAGTCCTTGGCCAACCCATTAGAGTCACTTCGGGTGAGACTTCAGGCCGCTTTGTGGTCTATCGCCGAAAGGGCCAGTGATCTAGGGGTGTTGTTGGTTGATTATAGTAAACCCGGCTCTGCCCATAGCAGCCAACATCAATCCACATAAATGTGTTTTTTTCGTTGAGACGGGACGTCTGCTAGGTTTTGTGGTCTCCAAAGATGGTATCTGGATAGACCCTTTGAAAATTGCAGCCATTTTAGCTCTACCAGCCCCAACTAATCTCCTTGAACTCCAAAGTTTGCAAGGGAAGGAAAACTTTCTTCGTTATTTCGTGTGCAATTTCGTAGAGAAAACACACGGTTATATGCATCTCCTCAAGAAGGACACCCCATTATTTTGGGATGACAAATCCCAATGCACCTTTGATAATCTCAAACATGCTCTGACTCATTCACCCATGATACACCCCCCAAATTATTCAAAGGACTTTCTCTTATATCTTGCTGCCTCCGCTACTACCATCGCTATGGTTTTGGTGCAGGAAAATTCCAATGGTGAGGAGCACGTGATTTACTATGCTAGTAAGAATCTTATGGATTCTAAAACCCAATAGTCATGCGTGGAGAAGTTAGCATTGGCCACGGTCATTACTATACAAAAATTTTGTCAGTACATTTTGCTCCACAGAACCACTGTGTTGGAAGACCAGAACCCTATGTATTACATCTTGGCTCGTCAGGTGCTCAGGGAAAAGTACTCCCGATGGATAGCCATACTACAGGAGTTTGATCTAGAATTTTCCAGAGCCACATCAAAGAAATCCTTGGTCTTTGCCGAGCTCATGTGTGATATTTCCTATTCTTTGACGGAATCTGAGCCTAGTGATTCATTTCTGGATGAATTCCTGTTCCTGATTAACACTACCGATCCATGGTATGGATATTTGCTTGTTTATGTCCAAACACAATGATTTCAGCCATATTTATCATGTGACAATCTCTGCCATATCCGTCACCACGTGAAATACTACCTCATCCTGAATGATACCTTGTATAGACGTGGGATTAATTCTATTCTTTGGCGGTGCCTCACCCATGAAGAGGTTGAACATGTGATGAATGATTGCCACTCTAGAGCATGTGGTGGTCATTTATCTAAGATGGCTATAGCCCAGAAAATCCTTCACGCTGGCTATTTTTGGCCTTTAGTCTTCAAAGACTGTCATGAGGCTCTTAAGAAATGCCCACCTTGTCAGCATTTTTATCCCAAAAAGTGCACCCATCGTGCTCCGCTGCACCCCATCATTGTCGTTGGCCCATTTTCCAAATGGGGGATTGACTTTATGCATTGTAAGCCTACCTCATCCGGAGGGGCATGGTTGCATCATCGTAGCCATTGACTATTTTACAAAATGGGCTGAGGCCATGCCTACATATGCTGATGATGATAAGATTTCCGCTCTCTTCTTGTTCAATCATATCATATCTAGATTTGGAGTCCCACAATCCATTGTTACTAATCACGGATCACATTTCCATAATAAAATGATGGAGGAACTGAGTGCCAAGCTAGGTTTTCACCATGAAAACTCTAAGCCATATTATCTAGAAGCTAATGGTTAGGTAGAGGCCATTAACAAAGTTTTGAAAACTATGTTTTGTCGGATGGTTGGAGACCATAAATCCAACTGGCACCACATTCTTTTCTTCACTCTTTGGGCTTATAGGACTTCAGTGAAAATAGCTACTTGTTTCATGCCTTTCCATATTGTTTATGGACTCAAAGCTATATTACCTATTCAATGTCATATTCCATCTTTACAACTTGTCGTCGAACTTCTCCCAGACACTTCCGTAGAGGAAGAAATATTTTTGTACTTGAATAACCTTGACGAGACTCAGAGGGATGCTGCCTTCGCTAATGAGGCACATAAGAAACGCATCAAGGCACAGTATGATAAATCAATCCAACCTTGTGCCTTTAAGGAGGATGACCTAGTTTTGAATTACAACCAGAGATATGAAAAACTAGGGAAGGGTAAGTTCGAGTCCATGTGGTATGGTCCTTTTGTCATTTCTAATGTTTTAGAGAAAGGGGCCTATGAGCTAGTTGACTATGATGGAATCCCTTTAGGGAAACCTCGCAATGGGTTGTACCTAAAGAGGTATTATTCCTAGATCGTTATTGGATAGTATCTTGTATATATGTATATTGCTTGACTTTCATTGTTCTTTTAGTAATTTCAATATGGTTTTGAGTTTATTGTCCACATCTGTTTATACCATGTTTTGGTCATGCAGAGCAGATGGCTTTCTACAGCTTTGTTGATTGTGCTTGCTGCCACACCTTGAATCTTGTCTCAACTACTTGGGTCCTCTATTCCCTGGCTGAAGATTTGGTCAGTTCAGGAGTGGTTTGTATTGGTCCTGCTACCAATAACATCGTCAAGTATCAAGCAGTCATCGATCTTCTAACTGAAGCTGCCTCCCAAGATGTTCGCAATCTGGTAGTCTTGATGGAATCACAACTCGTAGTTTGTCATCTAAACCATGTTTATACCATTATAAATCCTATTCTTTTTCACCATTTCCATAGCGTGCGCTTGCTAGAAATATCATTTGAAACCATCACTTATAGGCATATCCCTAGGGAACATAATATAGTTGCTATCTCATTAGCTAATTACGTCCTAGATTGGAATATTGCCCATTCATGATGTGAAATCAAATATGGTTCATTGTAAATAAACAATTAAATACACATAAAACTCATGTAAAATACATTTACCATTTGAGACATATAAACACGAGGTAAAAATCTCTCTCTATATATATATGAACAAGTTTACAAAAAATAGGTCCCAAGACCTCATTTGAAGCATGTAGGCTTTCAGGCAAAAATCACCATACAAAATCCTAAATCTATCAACTTTCAGTAGATATCTCATGCACATAATGTCTAGTTATGCTCGCGGTAGCACATCACTGCCCGGGCTACTCTACGTAGCAGCCTACTAAATCGACTTGGTACTCCCACTATAGGTCTCTGATACCTCAGAGGGAGGTCATCAATAAAAGCATCAGGGATGTCTAATGTCAACCTCTCTAGGTTTTCCTCTAACTCCCCAGTGATACCATTTCCCTATGGTACAAAGTGGGCTCCAGCTCGTCTATCCAATGGGGAAGCTCCCCCAGGTCGTGTTGCTCCAACGTTTGCATGAAAATATTCAGGTCTCGTTACTTAACATAAAAATATAAAACATCAAAAAGCATAAAATTTTTTTATCCATTTTAGGGTTTCTTGCTTCTTACCGATGTCACCCCACTATCCTCCAAGTGGGAACGATAGGTTAGGCTCTCTGCTGAAGTCCGTACCCACAAAATCATAATCCTCCACCATGAGGATCTGATCTCAGAGCCATCTAAAGAATGGGTCACCGAACTTCACCTTCCCCTTTCCTACTCCAGTACGGGCCATAATCTAGACCCACCTCTACATACGGGGATCCCATGCTCTCAACTTTGTGAATACCACCAGAGGTCTCATCTGTGGTACCCGCTCGAAGAAGAAGCAAGATATAATGAAACCAAAGCCAAATTGCTTTAGTTCTCCTTGCCGACACTTAGTCAGCTAATCTTTGAATATCAAAAGCAGGGCTTCCACCAAGTTGAATACTGTAGGTACCATGGCCTCTATGGCATATAACATGTGTTCTCTAGAATCCTAATGCACACCCTAACTCCCGACCATTCTCTGCATAGTAAATAAGATAGTCCGTAAGGGCCCATCCATCATTGCCTTAATGGGGATTTTCTTTCCCGATGTCCTCATCCCTAGGATACAGTGATAGTCTATCAACTCTTGTGTGGTAATATCCCCTCCTCGGGAACCTGTCAGTGAGATGGGGTCACCCCATCTTGAGAGTCCGGTCAAGAAGTAGATGTATCTACCTCTTCTGTCAGAATATGAGCCCCAACCTCAAATTGTTGCTGCTCCAGTTTCCACATCCGAAGTATGTTCTCTAGCAACCACTCATGTGATACCATGCTAGGGATCCGAAATAATTTCAGGAGCCCATAGTCTCGTAATTCTGCTATACAACCCACATTCCTTTTAGCAAAAGTGTCTTCATTGTCATGTTGTCTTTCTTTCCATATCACCATGATTGATCAGCAAAAACTGCCAAAAACAATCATAACACATATTAGAATCATCCTTAATAATTTAAATCCAAAGAAATGATTTATTTTTACTTGTGCTATCATTTTTAAATCTTCACGGCTAGCACTGCCTGTGCGCTATTGAAGACAGGTGGTGGCACTTCCTCTGAGCCTTGTTTTAGGCATAGTTCTAGTGAGGTACCATGTATCCCACAAGGGATAAGTGCGGTGCCCATTTCCATGGTTTTAGGGCTTGCCATACAAGCCCAAAACCCCATCAAAAATCAAAATAAATACTATGTAAATGAAGAGTAGGGTTTTCACTATTACCTGGAACTGACGGCATTTGAATCCAACGGTGGAAACTCCTAATATCAACAACTGAAGATCTGACTAGGAAAGTGCTCCAAATTCTCTCCACTATGGGTAAATAGTAAAATGATTTGATTTTTCACTATTTACATGACTTATATACACATTTTTGGGTTTGACATGCTATATTTTTTATTTAAAATCACTTTTTACTCAAAATTTATCGGTCGTAATCCCTTAATGTTAGTTATGAGCGCATTTAACACTTGTTTTTTGAGTCGATTGTAGGATAGAAGAACCACAGCAGTAAAGTCTTGGGAGTTTGTTTATGACTTTTTTGTACTACCATAAAATGGAAAAATTCGATGATCATTTGTTATGACACTTTGGTCATGCTCTTTAAACCTAGTATCAAAGGTCCGAGTCTGTTTCCGATTCTTTTTCGGGCTCGTAAAAATTGACATTATGTAAAGAAACCTCATGGAGTCTTCTTTTAACCTTTTGAGGCTCCTTAAACATGAAAATATCGTCGAGTCCATTTCCGATTCTTTCCAGGATCATAGAAATTAACATTGTGTAAAGAAACGTCATGGAGTCTTCTTTAAACTATTTTTAGGCTCCCTAAATACGAAAATATTATCATGCGATATTGTCTTCTTAACGCTCGTTAAAGAATTTGAAGAGTCGTATTTCCAACAGTAGGTTATCTCCTTTTCAGTTCGTATAGACTATTTACAAAAAAGGAACACTCCAGCCAATCATGACTGGAAGAGTTCTCTAAGGTATGATTTGACACTTTTTCGGGCCTTACGGACTATATCATACGAAAAATGACCCCTTTGGAGTCTTCTTCCGTAATCATTTAGACTCTCTAAACATGAACCATATTGAGTTTTCTTTCATTGGACTCATTAAATTAAACATTGAGAGACCTGTTATGGGAACACACCCCTCCTCTCTTAGGTTCGTAAAACATATGAGTTTGGACTTGTCTTCAGACAAGCTATACCAAGTGTTTGTTACACTCTTTGAACTTGTAAAACCGAAAAGAGGCACTCATCGATCATGATGGGGAAAACGGGAAGGGAATCATTTTGCACATAAATGGAAATAGTTTGTCGTTACCTTTAAACATGGTACTTGTCTACATATCATGTCATTCAATTGGGTATTCAACTAATATCCATGACGATTCACTTTCATGAGTCATGCTACTCCTTTGATTATTTCAAAAGAATGCATTGTCCACTGTCACATTATGTATTTGTCCTGTTTGGTCATGCTGCCAAGTCTTTTGTCGTGCTGACTGATGTTCAAAGGGAAGTTGAAGAAGTTTTTCCTCTACAGTCAGAATAGTCTTTGTGTTAGTACTTTTTGAGTCAGTCTTATGGTTACTACATTCACATCATTCTAGAACTATGTTCCGAGTTTCATGTCATCGATGTGAAAATCATCATGGCCCTCCTTGATGAGACTATTCTCATCGACATCAACTCATCATCCAGGAAATAGTCTTCGAAACAAAAACTTAGTACCTTGAGATTTGTATGCCTTAATGACAGATTCTCTTGCTCTCAGCATAGGTTTACATCATTGAGCTTTGATCAATATAATTGACTGGGTGTTCAACATCAAAACATCTATTCACACTCGGTAAATTGTACTAAGGTACCTTGGGAATCATTGATATCAATGGTGATCTCCCTCGCACTTGTTAACGGTTCACATCATTGGTCGAAAATCAAGTGGTTTCTACCATGTTTGACTTCATATTATTGTAATCACATGGATAGAATTGTACTTTGCAAAAGACGAGATGAAGACCCTGGGTATTTGTTTAAAGCACTCATTGCTTTTCCCCAGGTTGCGATGGAGTTTTGTATATCTAGCATGGATCCACATTTCTATGGTCGTGGCTATGCTCAAATTTGCATCTGTATGACATAGATCTACATTGTATGTCTTGCAGCTATGTCCAAGTTTGATTCCACTATCACATGGATCTACGTTTTATTCAAGTAGCCATGCTTGTTTATTCCTCCCATGGATCTACCTTGTACTGGTCTATAGCCATGAGTTGGTTACTTGTGTCTATGAGTCAAAAATACTAATGTACTACAAATGCCTACTTGATGACATGCTCCAATCGAGCTGACATTTTCACCTCAAAGTGACAAATTGTTCTCTCAAAGGTCTCGTTTATTGTATCCCTCTAAGACTCACGCTTTGGGGGCCATTTTGTTATACCCAAATCCTGTCACCACCATGTGATAAGACATTTGACTTACATACTTGCCCTTAATCCTAGCACTTGGAGTGGAAACCCATGTTGTTTGTCGATTCTACATGAAAATACTTAGCATTGTGCTTTCCTTGTTAACCATGAGTGATACCTTGCTCGCCCCACCTGTCTCCTATTTTCCATAAATGGTGTCACTGCCTGTGGCCTTTGGTACATAGGTATTTTTAACCTAAATAGCTCTGTCATAAGAGGAGAAAAGCGGTACCCTGGGTAAAATGGGAAAAAGAGAAGTTTCTCGAGGCTTCTATATCATGAGCCTCGTGTCCTCCCTTATCCCTAAAATTGTGGGTCAGTTGAGCTCAGGATCCCTCATCATAGGATCTTAGAGGCCAGCTCATCCACAAATCTCTTAACCATTTTTATCCATTGAGCCTTATAAATACAAGCTCATGTCCATGGTTGTGGGGGAGAACTATAGAGGTATTGTTATGCTGTTGGATTGACCACTTGGCCCAAGCCATTTGAGAGCATAGAGAGCAAAGTTGGAGCTTATGGGGATGAAGTGCTAGTTTCATGGAGATGCATGTCGACACTAAGGCTTAATTGGTTGTAAACTTCTCCATCCATATTAATGCAAAGCTGATTTCTGTCCCACATTACTGTTTTTTTTATTTTGCATGTAAATTTTGTTAAATTCCTTAGTCACTAACATGGATAAGTAGATGATGTTCTGGTAGCTTTGATGTGTTTGCATGTTTGATCTGGTTGCAAGTACATAGGTTTACTATCGAAACAACATTCCAGGTGTCTACAACATCTAGGGAGGGTCTTCATCCTTTGTCATTCACTCATTTGTTCTGGATCTAAACCATTCAGACTAGAGGAATAGCTTCTGTCCGCAGAAGGTTAAATATTCCTGCTTACAATATTGCATGGTTTTACTTTTTTCTGTCAAAACTCCATGCATTCACCTAACTGTCCACTCTAAAATTAATGGTAGTTATAGGTTAAAATTTACATAGCGATTTGAGTGATAGGTTAGAGATGTGTTCGAGCGTCATTAAGCGTAGGAGCCGTCGTTACTCATCCGCATGACATATCGGGACTCGCGTGGTTATTCCATGTACCATCGGTATATCAAACGGCCTTTCATGTACCCTTGAGGTATATAGAAAGGTGCTTCATGTACTTGATTGTATATCGGAAGGCACCTTTGGCCATATTTCTTGGATCCATACAATGAAAACAGCATTTGGGGAGATTACTACGCACATACCCTTGAGGTATATCATGAGTGGCACCTTCTTGACAATCCTGGTGAGAGACCTGACTATCTGAACCCCTCTTGTCATTTCAAGTTTGCTTGTTTGACTTATAGCTTGAGTAGGGAAATTTTTGGTGTGTTTTCTAGTTTTTTAGACCCCAGGTTAGATAGGAGCTATACAAACTGGCTGAGCTACAACAATACAAAAGAGTATGGGGCTTGCGACCCAATTTTATTCCCGGTTTAGGAGAAAATCAAATGGAAGCTGTCGACTAAGGATCTGCTACCACCTCCCAAGTGAGAGATAATGTGGTTGTAGAAAGTAGAGGACTATATCCTTCACACTTTCCTCCCTTGGTCCAACAACCTTCTAGGGGTAATACTTCATTCCATTCTCCCACAAAAGGTCATGTTGATGATACCACCCATCTGGATTATGGTCCCAATGCTCCATTTTGGGATACCTCTATAGGAAAGGTCATTGCCTCATTTGGCACCCATTTAAACTTTTTTGAAGAAGTTTATCCAGATGAAGAAGAACGTAGACAATACCACACAGCCATTCTCCATGCACAGGAGATTGAAAGGAAAATAGATGACATATTGGGCACACCACCATCACGTTCCATACCCATTCCTATGGGATATCATTCACTTGTCAATTCTATGAGACCCATTGAATCGGTTATAGATCGCATAGGAACACCACACAACCCAGTTCAAACTACCAACGCCACCACCTCCCATATTATGTCTGTTCCCAATCCTCCCAGGTCTTCTGCACCTGGGGCCAAAGCTTCAATTCTCGTTTTGTCATTACCTTCTAGTGCCAGGGGGCAACCCTAGCACGACTTAAGTTATCTAGCACCGGAATTGTATCTAGTCAAGAACATACCTCTGGTATAGAGCAATCTATAGTTTATGTCCCTCCCACCCAGACTAATGTGGTTATTCCCCCATCTAGTTTAGGTCATCCCTTGGAGGCACAACCTGTAACCAGTCAAACCTTTGGGGTTATGGTTATATAGCAAATCAAATACCTGTAGGGAACATTAATTATCCACCCAATCCTAAAGGAATGCCTTATGCTAGAATTCTTTATCCTAGTAATACTTTCATGCCATGGGGGAAACCTAACTAGTCCTACATGCCAGCTATGGGGGGGATACCCATACATACTGCAGGAGGTGCCAGAGGACCACCTTATGGAGGTCCTCCCCATGGGGGGCCTAATGGTCCTAGAGGTCCTGGTGGCTTTGCTCCTTTTGGTCATAATGGTCCTGGAGGTCCTGGGGGGGCTAGTGGCTTTCCCTCTAATGGCCCTGGAGGGTCTAGTGGCCCTCCTTCTAGTGGTTCCGGAGGCTCTAGAGGTTTACCTCCTAGAGGCCCTAGAGGGTCTGGTGGTCGGCCTCCTGGTGGTCCCAGTGGTCCTAGTTGTCCCAATGGTCCTGGTGGTTCAGAGGCCCTGGTGGTCCTAACGGTCCTGATCCCAGAAATCAACCCCCTACAGGACGATTTTTTAGTAGTTCTTTGTCACACAAACCTGTCTATCAGTCTACTTATGATCCTACTAGTAACTATATGCCATATTAATATTACCAGTATGTGCAACCTAACCGTGAAATACCTTTCCTAGCTACTTTGGGCTTTCCTGATTTGTCTAAGTTGATTAATGACCCCATCCAACATAACCCCTCGTGGCCTCCCATTCTGGTAAAGTTACCATCGGACATTCCAAAGTTCGATGGGAAGTAGGGAGACGATCCGAAAAACCATGTCACGACATTCCATCTGTGGTGTTCTTCAAACTCCCTTCTGGATGATTCAATTCATTTAAGACTCTTTCAGCAAAATTTGACTGGTACAGTCACAAAATGGTATATTGAACTTCCACAACACTCGTTTGTGGATTTTGGCTCATTGGCAGCTTTATTTATTACATAGTTTTAGCTTCCTATTCATTATGAAATAGGTCCTTTTCTCTTAACTTCTCTATGGAAGAACACATCCACCCACATATCTGATCATATCCATGAGTGGAGAAGGTAGAGAAGACTTATTAAGTCTCCTATTCTAGATCAGTTATTGGCTGATTGGTTTACCAAATATTTGTTGCCTCTAATTGCCCGAGATGTGGCTATGGGCAGTGTCGTTACTAAAGAGCAAGCCATTAGTCGATCCGGTATTTGGACTTGGTCTATTCCCAGTCTGGAACTTTATATGACTTGATTCTTCAAGCTCCTTTCCCAAGAACCGATCTTGGAAAGACACCAGCAGAAGTCCTTGTTGATGGGATTTTTGGTTCAATCTAGTCCCCATCAGCAACAAAACCTGCCAAGCAACCCCAGACTGCCACCCCTAATCCTTCGACTGCCAAGGTTTCCGCCGAGTTTAATTCTATTCAGAGTATTCAAACCTATGGCAATAATAAAAAGAAAGGTAAAAATAAGAATAAAAAACTTGGGAAACTATAGGAGAACCCAAAACCAACCAACAAGGATAACGATAAAGGGAAAAGAAAAGAAAAATATCCATGTCTACTATGCAGAGGTGACCATTTCACAAACGAGTGTCCTTGTCGGGATGAAATCACCCAATTTTTGAAAACAAATCCCACACCCGCAGTTCTCACGGATCCTTTTCCCTCTCGACAACAACTGATAGACCACATGTCTAATCGGGGAAACTCTAGTTCGTTAGAGGAAATTCATATGATGTCCTCGGATACTATTATTCTGCAAACTCGAAGTCAGAATTATGACAAACTTGTAGACAATAAACAAGACCTTTCTTCTTCAGGGAAAGCTCCCTCTACTAGTTCTCCCAAATCCTCGTCTACTGTCCCCCACATTAGAGGAAATTTGGGGTCTAAAACGGGGCTTATAAGAAAATGTGGAAACAATAAATTTTGTGAGTTCGAATTCAAGAACCAATAGAATTCAAGAAATAATATAATTTCAATAAAATGAGTCAACCATAAAAAAAAGTAGTTTTTTCATTCTTCCTCCAAAATTAATAACTATTATTTTATTATTTTCCTTAGGAGGCCCATTTTAAACCTCAAATTTCCTCTAATGCCCTAACCATCGAGAAGCCTACTCTTGATATGATTTTGCATCCACCCAAGAGTACTCTTAGGAAGGTTGTTTTTAACCCTAATGCCCTAGCTTCTCAATTTTATAATGCAGTTGAAGATCTCACTCAGGAACAATGTGCAAAAATATGTTAATTGCATTAGGAGCTTTAGACCCTGACAATTCTAATTTGATTCATTTCAATATCAAGAATTATAAGTCTAGACTGTCTTAGATAAAGGAGCTTCAACTTTGGTTTTGTCCCTATCTTGTTGGAAAGCTATCAGCTCTCCCAAGCTTGTAACATCACCTACGACTTTGAAGGCCTTTGATGGATGAGGTTTCCAACCCCACGGTCTCATATCGGCCCTTGCAGTCGAGCTTGGAGGAAAAACTATTTCTATTCAGGTAGAAGTAATAGATGCCCTATTAGATTACAACCTCCTTCTAGGAAGAAATTTGTTTTATGCCATGACTGCTCTCGCTTCGACAGTATTCCGAGTAGTCCAATTTCCACATCTAGGAAGAATTGTTACCATTGATCAGCTTGCTTTCTGTACGCCGGATGTTATGACCTCTATAGCTAATAATATCCCCATTTTAGGCTAGTCCCCTCCTCCTTACTAGTCGATTGGGGTAGGCATGTTGAAGGATTCATCCCTTATGGGGATTTTTCCATCCACTCCTCCTAACACATATACAGTGACAATTATTCAAACCCTTTCTGATGATCACATCGATGACCTTTATCTGGTGGCTTCAGATCCTTACCACCTGCCTTACTGGTTAGAACCATCTCTTCCTATTCTGGATTATCTCTCTGATACTTTTCCTTTTGACGAGTCCATTATGGAGGTTATGAATACGAATGAGTTCATTTGGGAGTATCACCATCATAGATCCCTGTTCCTCCCCAACCATGATTTTGCATCCTTGTTTTCCAATGATATTGTCAAAGAACCTCAAAGTCCTATATTGTTGCAAGACACAGATTATGAAGGAAACCTTTACAACATTACTCAGACAAATCCGATTGACATATCAACCAAGCCTGGTACCATTGATCATGTTCACGTTGGGAAGAACTGCTCGGTAGATGAATTTGAAGCATACATGGCACTTTTCAAAGAATTATGTGATATCTTTTCCTGGTCTTATGAATAAATGTCGGGGATAGACCCATTCATTGTGGTCCATAAAATTAAAACCTATCCCATGGCTAAACCTGTCAGCAAAAAACTAAGGCAAGTCCATCCACGGAAGGCTGCAGCTATTAAAGTTGAGATAGAGAAACTTCTCAAAGCTGGGTTTATTTATGTCGTACCCCTAACGGAAAGGGTATTGAACGTTGTCCCTGTCAATAAAAAGTAGGGCACCATTAGTGTCTGTATCAATTTTAGAGACTTGAATAAATCTTGTCCCAAGGACAAATTTCCTACTCCACATATCGATCAGATTATCGAAAACTGTGCTGGAAGTGTCATTTTCTGATTTATGGATGGATTTTCTGGCTATAATCAGATTGAGATATTACCCACCGATCATCACAAGACAACATTCATTTTCCTATGGGGAACCTTTGCGTATAGGAATTTACCTTTTCGCTTGAAAAATGTTGGAGCCACTTTCCATTGTGTGATGTCCTATGCGTTTCACGATATTAAACATTTTGTTGAACCATACATTGATGACCTCGCTTCTCATTCACAGTGATGGGAGGACCACCCTGGTCATCTTAGAGATATTTTCCTGAGATTCTTTTATTATAATATACGGCTCAATCCGCATAAATGTGTTTTTTGCATTGAGATGGGACATCTGTTAGGATTTATGGTCTCTAAAGATGGCATCTGGATAGGCCCTTTGAAAATCACCACCATTTTAGGTCGACTAGCCCTAACCAATCTTCTCGAACTCCAAATTTTGCAAGGGGAGGAAAAATTCCTCTGCCATTTCATGTGTAATTTTGCAGAGAAAACACACGATTATATGAATTTCCTTAAGAAGGACACTCTATTCTTTTGGGATGACCAAGCCCAACGTGCCTTTTATAATCTCAAACATGGTCTAAATCATTCACCCATGATACACCCCCTGAATTATTCAAAGGACATTCTCTTGTATCTTGCTGCCTCCACTACTACCATCGCATGGTTTTGGTGCAAAAAAATCCCAACGGTCAGGAGCACATGATTTACTATGCTAGTGAGAATATTATGGATTCTAAAACTCGATATTCATGCGTGGAGAAGTTAGCATTGCCCACGGTCATTGCTGTACAAAAATTTCATCACTACATTTTGCTCCGCACAACCACTGTATTGGCAGACCAGAACCCTATGTATTACTTCCTAACTCATCAGGTGCTCGAGGGCAAGTACTCTTGATGGATAGTCATACTACAGGAGTCTGATCTGGAATTTTCCAAAGCCACATCAAAGAAATCCTTGGTCGTTGATGAGATCATGTGTGATCTTCCCTGTGCTGTGATGGAATCTGAGCCCAGTGATTCATTTCTCGATGAATTTTTGTTCCTGATAAGCACTACCGACCCATGGTATGGATTTTTTCTTATTTATCTCCAAACACAAAGATTTCATCCAAATATATCCCATGATGATCGCCACCGTATCTGTCACCACATGAAATACTACCTCATCTTGAATGATACCTTGTATAGACGTGGGATTGATTCTATTCTCTGGTGATGCCTCACCCATGAGGAAGTTGAACATGTACTGAATGATTGCCACTCTAGAGCATGTGGTGGTCATTTATCTGGGATGGCTATAGCCCAGAAAATCCTTCGTGCTGGCTATTTATGGCCTTTAGTCTTTAAAGAATGTCATGAGGTTGTTAAGAAATTCCCACCTTGTCAACATTGTTATCCCAAAAAGCGCTCACATCTCGGTTCACTACACCCCCGTCATTTCCGTTGGACCATTTTCCAAATGGGGGATTGATTATGTGCATTGTAAGCCTACCTCAGCCAAGGGGCATGGTTACATCATCATAGCCATTGACTATTTTACAAAATGGGCTGAGGCCATGCCTAGATATGCAGAAGATGGTAGTATTGCCACTCTCTTCCTATTCAATCATATCATAGCTAGATTTGGAGTCCCTCAGTCCATTGTTACTGATCATGGATCACATTTCCGTAATCAAATGATGGAGGAGCTGAGTGCCAAGCTAGGTTATTTCCATGAAAACTTTACGCCATATTATCCAAAAGCTAATGGTCAGGTAGAGGCCATTAACAAAGTTTTGAAAACTATGCTTCGTCGAATTGTTGAAGATAATAAATCCAATTGACACCACATTCTTTTCTTTGCTCTTTGGGCTTACAGGAATTCAATGAAAACAACTAATGGTTTCACACCTTTCCAGCTTGTCTATGGACTCGAAGCTGTCTTACCAATTCAATGTTAGATTCCATCCTTACAACTTGTCGTCAAACTTCTCCCGAACACTTCCACAGAGGAAGAGAGATTTTTGTATTTGAAGAACCTTGATGAGACTTAGAGAGATGTTGCCTTGGCTAATGAGGCACATAAGAAATGCGTCAAGGTGCAGTATGATATATCCATCCAACCTCGTGCCTTTAATGAGGGTGACCTAGTTTTGACTTACGAGCAGAGATATGACAAACTAGGGAAAGGAAATTTTGAGTCCATATGGTATGGTCCTTTCCTCATTTATAAAGTTTTAGAGAAAGGGGCCTACGAGCTCATTGACTACAATGGAATCCCTTTAGGGAAACCTCACAATGGGTTGTAGCTAAAGAGGTACTATGCCTAGGTCTTTCTTGGATAGTATCTTCTATATATGTATATTGCTTAAATTTCAGTGTGCTTTTAGTATTTTCAATATGGTTTTGAGTTTAGTGTCTGCATCTATTTATACCATGTTTTGGTCATGCAGAGCAGATGTATTTCTACGGCTTCGCTGATGGTGCTTGCCACCACACCTTGAATATTGCCTCAGCTGCTTTGGTCCTATATTCCCCGGTTGAATATTTCGTTAGGTCAGGAGTGGTTTGTATTGGTCCCACTACCAACAACATCACTGAGTATCGAGGTGGTATCGAGTAGTCATAGATCTTCTGACTGAAGCTGCCTCCCAAGATATTTGCAATCTGGTAGTCTTGATTGACTCACAACTCGTGGTTTGTCATCTAAACCATGCTTATACCATTATAAATCCTATAATTCTTTGCCTCTTCCATAGGGTACGCTTGTTAGAAAGTTCATTTGAAACCATTACTTATAGGCATATCCCTAGGGAACATAATGTAGTTGCTAACTCATTAGCTAATTACATCCTAGATTGGCATATTGCCCATTCATGACGTTAAAATCAAACATGGTTCATTGTAAATAAACAATTAAAGAGACATAAAACTTATGTAAAATACATCCACCATTTGAGACATATAAACACCAGGTAAAAGTCTGTATATATATATATGAACATGTTTACAAAAAATAGGTCATGAGACCTCATCTAAAGCACGTAGGCTTTCAGGCAAAAATCACCATACAAAATCCTGAAGCTATCGGCTTTCAGTAGATACATCATGCATACACCATCTAGTGATGCTCATGGTATCACATCACTTCCCGAGCTACTCTACATAGTAGTCTACTAAACCGACCTGGTACTCCTATTGTAGGTCTCTGATACCTCAGAGGGAGGTCATCAATGGAAGCATCAGGGAAGTCTAAGGTCAACCCCTCCAGGTTTTCCTCTAACTCCCTAGTCACATCATCGCCCTATGGAACAAAGTGGGCTCCAACTCGTCTATCGAATGGGGAATCTCCCCCAGGTCATGCTACTCCAACGTCTACATGAAAATGTTCAGGTCTCATTACTTAACATAAAAAATATAAAACATTAAAAGACATAAAAATATTATTTTCATTTTAAGGTTTCTTGCTTCTTACAGATATCACCCCACTGTCCACTAGGTGGGAGCGGTAAGTCAAGGTCTCCGTTGAAGTCCATACCCACATAAGCGTAATCCTCCACCATGAGGATCTGATCTCTGAGCCCTTTGAAGAATGGGTCATTGAACTTCACCTTCCCCCTACCTACTCCAGTATAGGCCATAATCCAGACCCACCTCTGCATGCAGGGGTTCCGCACTCTCAGCTCTGTGAGGACCACCTAGGGTCTCATCTGTGGTACCCATTTGAAGAAGAAGCATGCTAGAATGGAACCAAAACCGAACTGCTTCAGTTCCCCCTGCTGACACTTAGTCAGGTGATCCTTGAATATTGAAAGCAGGGCTTCTGCCCAGTTGAATACTGTAGGTGCCATGGCCTCTATGGCATATAGCATGTGTGCCCTAGAAGGCTGGTGCACTCCCTAGATTTC
The DNA here is from genome assembly GCA_001517045.1 of Pseudotsuga menziesii. Classification (NCBI taxonomy): domain Eukaryota; kingdom Viridiplantae; phylum Streptophyta; class Pinopsida; order Pinales; family Pinaceae; genus Pseudotsuga; species Pseudotsuga menziesii. Next base: position 5,359 of record LPNX010253752.1, on the reverse strand, counting down.
AGCCACTCTCTGCATCATAAACATGATAGTATTTAGAGTTCCATCCATCACTTCCTTTATGGGGATTTTCTTCCCCAATGTCCTCGTCCCTAGGATATAGTGACATTTTATCAACTCTTGCGTGATAATATCCCCTCCTCGAGAACCTGTTAGTGAGATGGGGGCACCCTGTCTCAAAAGTCTAGTCAAGATGTAAATATCTTCTACCTCTACTATTAGAATATGAGCGCCAACCTCAAAGTGTTTTTGCTCCAAATTCCACATCTGGAGTATATGTTCAAGCAACCACTTGTGTGATACCATACTGGGAGTTTGGAAGAATTTTAGGAGTCCACAGTCTTGTAATGCGGCTATGCATCCCACGTTCCTTTCGACGAAAGCGTCATCATTATCATGTTGTCTTTCCTTCCATATCACCATTTTTTATCAGCAAGAGCCTACCAAAAGAAACCATAACACCTATTAGAATCATTCTTAATCATTTAAATCCAAAGAAATGATCTAGTTTTTCTTGGGTTAACAATTTTAAATCTTCACAGCCGACATTGCTTATGCACGATTGTAGATAGGCGGTGGCACCGCTTGTGAGCTTTGTTTTTGGCATGGATATAGTGAGGTACTGCATATCCCGCAATGGATAAGCACAGTTCCCATTCCCATGGTTTTAGGGCTTTCCATAAAAGCCTAAAACACCATCCAAAACCAAAATTGAGACTATGAAAAGGAAGAGTAAGGTTTGAACTATTACATGGAACTGATGACGCTTGAATCTGACGGTGAAAATTCCCGATATCACCAACTGAAGATCTGACTAGTAAAGTGCTCCAAATTCTCTCCACTATGGGTAAATACTAAAATGATTTGTTTTTTCACTATTTACATGGCTTTTATACACATTTTTGGGTTTGACATGCTATAGTTTTGATTTAAAATCGCTTATTAGTTGAATTTTATCTCTTGTAATCCCTTAATGTTAGTTATAGGGGCATTTAACACTTCTTTTGAGTCATTGTAGGATAGAAGAACAATAGCAGTAAATTCTTGGGAGTTTGTTTTTGAATTTTTCATACTACCATAAAACAAAAAAAGTTGTTGAGAGTTTATTACAACACTTTGGTCACGCTCTTGAAACTCAGTATCAAAGGTTTGAATCCATTTCTGATTCTTTTCAGGCTTGTAAAATCCCTCATAGTGAAAAGAGACCTAATGGAGTCTTCCTTAAACTATTTTTGGGCTCCTTAAATACAAGTGATCTTGTCTTCTTCACGCCCATTAAATAATTTGAAGAGTCATATCTCCGATGGTAGGTTATCTCTTTTTCAGTTCAGATGGACTATTTACAAAAAAGGAACACTCCAGCCAACCATGACTGGAAGAGTTATCTAAGGTGTGATTTTATACTTTTTTGGGCCTTAGGGACTAAATCATATGAAAAAGGACCCTTTGAAGTCTTCTTCTGTGGTCATTCAAACTCTCTAAACATGAACGATACCGAGTTTTCTTTCATTGGAATCGTTAAATTAAACATTGAGAGACCCATTTTTGGGACTGAACCCCTTCTCTCTCAGGTTCGTAAAACATATGATTTTGTACTTGTCTTCAAACAAGCTATAATGAGTGTTTGTTATCCTCTTTGAACTCATAAAATGAAAAATAGGCAATCATCAATCATGATGGGGAAAATGGGAAGGGAATAAATTTTGCAAATAAATGGTAGTAGTTTGTCGTTACCTTTGAACATGGCACTTGTCTGCATATCATTTTAGTCAATTGGGTATTCAGTTGATCTCTGTGAGGATCCACTTTCATGAGTCATGCTGCTCATTTGAGTCTTTCAAAAAAATGCATTGTCCACTGTCGCATTGTGTATTTGTCCTGTTTAGTCATGCTGCCAAGTCTTTTGTCATGCCTCCCAATGTTCAAAGGGAAGTTGAAGAATTTTTTTCTCTATAGTCAAAATTGTCTCTATCTCAGTAATTTTGAGTCAATCCTATGGTTACTACGTTCACATCTTTACAGAACTATGTTCCAAGTTTTGTGTCGTCGATGTGGGACTCATCATGGCCCTCCTTCGATGAGACTATCCCTGTCGACATTAGCTCATCATCCGGGAAATAGTCTTAGAAACAAAAACTTAGTACCTTGAGATTTGTATTCCTTAATGACAAATTATCTCTCTCTCGACATAGGTTCACATCATTGACCTTTGATCAATAGAATCAACTGGGTGTTTGACATCAGGACATCTATTCACACTCAGTATATTGTACTAGGGTACCTTGGGAATCATTAACATCAATGGTGATCTCCCTCGCACTTGTTAACGGTTCACATCGTTGGCCAAAAATCAAGTGGTTTCTGCCATGTTCGACTTCATATCATTGTAATCACATGGATAGAATCATACTTTGCGGAAGATGAGATGAAAAACCATGGGTATTTGTTCACTAGTACAAGTGATCAATTTTGCCACGGAAAAACGTGGCATTATCCATGGAAAAGCGTGGATATTGCCACGGAAAAGCGTTTTTTTCCCGTGGCAGTCATTTTGTCGCAATAGAGACGACCCGTTAGTTGCGTGGCAACAACGACGGGAATACGTCATAATTGCGACGGCCCTTCCTAGAATGAAAAAATCCCAACCCGTCGCTATATCGATGGAAAGACGTCGCAAGGTTCCACGGAAAGTCGTCTATATAGCGACGGCAAGACTAGGCAAGGTTCCACGGCAGGCCGTCGATATAGCGATGGCTAGACGTCGCAAGGTTCCACGGATGGCCGTCGATATAGCGACGGTAAGACGTCGCAAGGTTCCACGGCTAGCCGTCGATATAGCGACGGTAGCTGTAGTTTTAAAAAAAAAAATATGGTATAATAAGCAGTTTCACTTTCACTGTTTGTACTTTTCAGTATGACCAGTTGCAATTTTTTAGCATAGATCAAATTGCAGTTTTGATAGTACTTCAAAGTTATCTGGCTATTACAGTTTTAGAATTTGTTACCATGCGCTGAGAAATTTAACAAATAGACATTCACAATGACTTCGTAAACCTTATTTAATATCCAGGTAATTGTTGGTGTTTAATCAAGTATTATATCTCCAAACCACACATATAATCTTCAGATTTAGCTAAATCCTAATCCAAAGCTCGTGAGCTAATTTTAATATTTCTGGGCAATTCATAGACATCCCAAAGGACCCCTTCTTTTATTTTGAATAAATCAATGACCAAAACTATGGAGGCGTGCTACAGAGCAACTTCTGCATTGCTCATGGCAGGTTCTTTGTGTTCTTCTCAGCTATCCGTAGTCTCTTTAGAAAATTCTATATTATGAGAAGATAGGCCCTGGCCAAAAATGTGAATAGTAATCATTTCAGAGCATTCTTTTAGAAAGTGCATTACCAGATAGGCTATAAAGTATAAATGAAATAATCAAAGCAGGATTATTAGACAAATGACAGCTATACTTTTCCACCCAGAAAAATATGCCAAAATTGTAGGTTATCTCAAATGCTCATTTAAACCAATTTCTCACTAATCTCTCGAATAACTCAATGCTCATACAATGAACAATCCAGCACCTACTCCTGTGAACAATTCAACACTCATACAATGAACAATCAAGCGCCTACTGCTGCAGCTGATTTTTTGCAATAGCTCTCAAGCCAATCCATTGTAACACTTTTTGGCCTCTCCAGGGGTAATCCAAGAGCACGATCCCAGATGAGCTGTGCACACCATCATTCATATTAAAATACTGAAAGATTTGTTAGGAGCTCACAAATGTAGTGACGCGAAAAAATTGAACATTGATCGATAATACCTGAGATAAGGTACCAAATGATCGGGAGACCCCAAAAAGTACAGTAAAAAATCTGTAAAAATATAAACATGTGTAAGCCCATTAAGCCAAAAAAGAGTGAATTAAACAATCCCCGGGAATGAATTCAAGATGCAAACTCTGCAACTAAATTTTGAAATTGAAAATATTCCATATGTTCAACCAGCTTAACCAGCAAGGTATGCATGAACAAGAAAAACACTCTCAAAGCATAAATATTAAGGTATGATGTGATTC
>LPNX010253746.1:362887-403808 GCA_001517045.1 Pseudotsuga menziesii | reverse complement strand
TAATAGAATATGTATTTAGAGATTTACAAAAAAACTCAATGTGGATGAAGTCCTTGTAATAGAATATTTCCAAATTTAATGAAATATGTGTTATAACATCCACCAAGTATCTCCATGGGAACCTACCTCGAACCTTCCTAGAAAAGGTAAAGTCCCTTGGGTCCCCTACTAGCCAGTAGGATGTGAAGCACCCTCTACCCAGAGCATTGGTCTACCTGGCGCTAACACAATAATCCATCTGACTGCCCCTAATGATCCAAGCAATCACAAGTAGCACAAAATCCTCAAAATATTGCTCTGTCATTCCTCCAAGCCTAAGCATCCCCCGAATAAATTCTTGAAAGCGTAGTCTGGCCCTCTCCTCCATAGTAGCTCCATTGTTTTTTTTAGACTATCGGTTATATTATAAAGGGGGTGGTGTAACCACCAGAAAAGGTTCCAGATTACAGAAAGCACTCATGGTAGTGGCAGCTAAAAACCATCAGACTTAAAAACCATAGTAGACATAGATGCCCTTGAAGGAGAGGCAAAGGCAGTTAAGCCAACAAAACGCCCTTGAAGAAGCGGCAACATGAACAGTCTGAGACCTTATACCATTTTTAACAAAGTAACCAACTAAGAACTACCATAATGCAGAGAAACAAAGAACTATAACTATGAAGAGAAACTGAGAGGCATGTACATGCAAGACGGCGAACCAGAGCCCTCCGACGATTTCTATCTGTCCGAGCTGGAGAACATTCCATTACCGGTCGCTTCATGTTTGACAATTTTGAGAACAAGCTTGTTCACCTTTATTTCCAACTCAACTATCTACCCGGTGAGTGATTTTTCAGTCCGCTTTACCTTCTGCTTGAATTTCTTGGGCAGGTAGACCAAATCCTTGTTTACATGTTCCAATCTCCTTCCGCCTTCATAATCGATAGTGTTCACCTGGGACTACAGTGATTTGAGTTCATGCTTCAATTCTCTCACCTTCATGTCCACCGGGACTAGAATGACAGGCACGACTGCGGATGAGGACCCCGCTTCCATCCTAAAGATCAGCAAACTCTGAGCAGCGAGTCGACAAAGCTCTTGGAGATAGCCAGATAGAGCCGCATCTTGAATGCTTCGACTCTCAGCGTTCCATCCTTTTAAAACCTTGAGGCTTAGGGAGCATGGCGTCATCTCTTAATCTAGCTCGTGAGAAATCATGAAACTGCTCTGATCCAGATTCGACGCGACTCCTCTCACCTTCCCACCTGATATCATCCAAGTTTCAAATGTGCAGATAGTAAATGCAACCATGATAACATTCGATACCCCTAACTTCGACAGGACTCCTGCTAAACTCACCTCATGCGAGAAGCCTAAATCTATGAAATCCATTAAAACCAATGTAACCCCTGATGTCAAACAATGATTCTGCCTGATGTCACCTGTCCTGCAAGCGTTTAAGACATGAGACGGAGTTGTGAAGAGGCCATTGTCTTCTCACCGGACGAAGAGACAGTCCAAGCCAAGCTTTAATCCAACCTTTGCATGGCCACATGAAAGGCATGCACCACCTGTCCTTGTGATCCTCCAGCACGCGGCATTCGGACAGAGTGGGGCCCACATAGGGGGAGCCCAAAACAAGCCCCCAGGCCTATGGGGGCGGGCATAAAAAACCTTGATTATTGAGAATAAGCTCCCCAAGGCTGAGGGAGGTGCCTTTGCTAGCTTCATGATCAGCATTGGAGTTGTTTTCCCTCAACACAAGGTAAAAGTCGATTTTTTTGAAAGAGGAGGTTTGTGCCACGATATTTTGAATAAGATGCCTCAGAGCCATATTATTGGGCATGAGGTTTTCATTTAGAGCGCAAATAATAAATATGGAATCTCCAATAACAGTTAGCTCGGAGATACCCATTTCCTTTGCTATCCTCAGACCTTGCCATAAAGCCAAGGATTCTGCCATATTGTTGGAGTTAGTACCAAGTCCCAAGGCGAACTTAATGTCCAACGATCCATCCAGAGTGAAGAAAAATCCGCCCCCCCTGCCGCCCTGCATAGTAGCTCCATTGTTAGTCTCAATATTAAATACCAATGAAAAAATCATGTACTTCCATAAAGAAGAAGTCTCACCCTCTCCCCCATTGTCGTCACCTGCATCCATCCAACCATCCATGTGCAACTGTAAAGTAACTAGTGTATTGGTTAACCACAAGGGCATGCCCAAAATTCAAAAATAAGGTCTAGAAGTATACCTGTGAGCATCATGTTGTCTGACCCTCATCTCATGATATCCCTGATAAATATAGGCCATAAATATATCTACTACTCCATGAAGCGCACCCTTCCACTCATTAATCTTGGGACAACTCAATTCAAGGGTATGGTCGTAAACTTTGTTAGGTGGCCTCCTAAGAGGAAACACTCGGAATATCCACTAAGCATCTATGTGTGCCAATATGTACCCCTGCATATTGTTGTATAATCTTGTATCCTCCTGAGCCATCGGGTATCTTGTATGTGCTACTATAGTCAATAATCCACTAATGTCCATAGAGCCTGTAAGCAAATGTGTCTCCATATCAACCATATATATGTCCACCCAATATCTTTATGCATATATTTCCATGTTGCTTGTTTCATTAGGAACATGATCCACTATCTCCTCCATGTATAAACTGTTAGGATTTATAATCCTCCCTTGACCAAACTGTCTATTACATTATTTTAGCCTAACTCCGGAGTTTTATTTAATTATTGGGTCCACTAGTACCATTGGGTCCACTTGGCCTAATGGGGCCACATGTACCAGTCACTAGAGTGTGGGGAACATCGATAGAGACTAATTGAGACTGATTGCACTTGCATGCATCAGTTTAGGCGCCTCCTAGGCCAATCCCTACATTTTAGGATCCACTGGGAGTCCCTGTACCAACCTCCTTCAGTTACTTGGAGTTGGAACTACTTAAGCTTAGTTATTCTTCAGTTAGTTCACTTTTAGTTCAGTTAGTGCCAATTATGCATGGTTGCATGTGGATAAGGTGCATTTTCTCACCTACCACTTCAGTTAGACTGAGTTAACTGATTATAACTAATTGTACGACTTAGTTATACATCTGGAGTTAACCACTTGGACTCTGATAGTGATTTAGACATCTTTAGTTAGCCATGCACTCAGATACAGTCACATCCAGTTGGTAGATTTGAATTCATCCCTAATGATTTGAATTCTTTCCTGTGTAACACTACTGTAACACCGGATTATGTAATGAAGTTAATACTGTAATTCTCTGAGCAATACTTGTCTATTTCCTGAGAGATTTGGTTTGTTCAATTTGTATAATTCATTCATATTCACCGCATCAATTTTTTGGACTCATTGCTTGATGATATAAATGGCACAACAATTCTAACATGGTATCAAAGCCATCTCAAGAAAGCTACAAGTCAGTCTACTCTCCATTGAACACCAGAAGCAGCTGGGTTTCCATAGAAGTCACGAAAAGAGTGCCTTGCTTTTTCTAAATTTATTCAGAGTGGCAGTACGGGTGTGACAGACCCTGAGAAAGTTTTCATTTCGAGAGGGAAGGCTTGATTATAATGTATTTTGAATGATTTTGGATTTGCAGTGAAATTTCTACAGCTGCTACGTAGCTTGTGTGAAGATATTGTCTTTTCCAGTAGGAGAATTATGGATTCTCAATATTCCACACCTCGGATCCTAACACCCTTCAATTATGTTGATTGGAGGGTAGATATGTAGGTTTCCTTGTGCAAGCAGGGCTACTTTAGGATAATACTTGGAAGGGAGGTCGAGCCCCATCATCCAGCAGAGAAAAACAAGTTTTTGAATTGCTTAGATGAAGCTTTCGGTTATCTATGTACTCACATATCTAGAGATCTCCTCTTTCACCTTGAAGGTTTGAGGAATCCCAGGGAAGCTTGGGAGAAGCTTGAATCCTTGTTTGGCAAGTAAGATGAGCTTCTGGGACACATTCTGGAGAACAAGTTGATAGCCTTACATCCCATCATTTTTGAGACTGTGCATCAATTCTTTACTAAATTCAAGTCTCTTACACTTCAATGCATACAGTGTAGAATAGAAAGAAAGGACGAGCAGCATGTGCTCTCCATACTCAGCAAACTAGGTACTGAGTATTCTGTATTTATCTCAATCTTCCATTCTGGGATAGCTTCCATTCCTAACAGGAATATTCCCTCACTTGATTCCTTTGTCGAGTCCTTAATACACGAGCAAGAGAAGTTAATCCATATGGGAATCATCAAGACTTCCAAAGATCAAGCTCTCCTAGTGATAGACTCTAACAAAGTGCAACATAAAGGGAAGTCTAAGGGAAAGGAGCATTAAACAACTGATTCGAAGCCTAAAGAGAATCATAAGACTTATGGAGGAGCTTCGGGCTCCAAGAAGAAGAAAAGGTTTGAAAAGAAAAAGTGTCCCTATTGTATGAGGGGTTTTCATCTAGAAGATTCATGCATTAAGAAGACCCTCGACCAGTTGAAAGATCTATGTGTACACAACAATATTTCCCTTCCACAAGGTGCAGAGATGTTTGATGATGAAGAGCATACTGAAGAACATGAGAGATTACATTCCTTGCATGCAAGCATGACTGTGTCGAAGGATTATTTTATAGATTTTGGAGCATCCAACCACATGGTTGCCTCTAGGGAATCCTTCATCACTTTCCCTCTATCAAAAGGACCTAGCATTCATATGGGAGATGAATCTAAAATCCCAGTTGTTGAGATAGGTTCAGATAAAATCCATCATGATGAGTTCATTCCCTCTCCGACGGAAAAGCAAATTGTTGAAGATGAAGAAGCATAATTTTCCTCACAGCCAATTCGAATTGAAGAAAGCCTCCTTGGAGTGACTCCTTCTCCTGCTACTCCGAAAGTGTATGAGATCTCTGATATATCATCTCCTCACATGGATGATCCAAAAGAATACATTCAAATCTCTTTTTTTGAAGAAAAAATCTCCTTCCATTCTTTGCAAAAATTCTCCAGTGATTCTTCTATTTTAAATTTTGTGCATAGTTTACCGGTGATTGTTTCAGAAAAAGGAAGAGGAATTTGATTTCTCTATCTCTAATGATGTTGCTGGTGTGCAGATAAGTAACACCATGGATATTGTGGAAATAATATCATATTGTAAGAGGGATCCATTTTCTCTCATTGATATAGAGCTTCCAGTAAATTCCTACGTGATTGCATGCAACAATTTTCAGAATTTTGAAGACGGAGAAAATTGTGCATCTACCATCTCGGTGGAGCACACTCTTGGATCTGATATGAACCTATTTGAATCTGATATGATATTATTTGGATCTTATATGAAATTATTTGTTTCAGGTTTTAATTTTCAAGAGCTTTCAATAAAGCTTGTAGTTGCTCTCATCAATTTTGGTGTGAAAAATGAAGTATCGCAAGTCTCCTTCAAAGTTGTTGTTGGGGATTTGATATAATTCCTCACTCTTGTTTCTGAAATGAACCTATTTGGATATGATATGATATTATTTGGTTCAGTTTTTAAATTTCAAGATCTTTTAGTAATGTTTGTAGCTGCTCTCATCAATTTTGGTGTGAAAAATCAAGTACCGTAAGTCTCCTTCAAACTTGTTGTTGGGGATTTGATGTTAGTTTCCTATTATGAGTTTGCTGATATTAATTTTTGTAAATCATTGATTATTTCTGAAGATATATCATATTATGGAGCTCAAGAATTCACTCTCCATAGTCCCAGGGCTTCTCTACCTATCTATTTGATCCCATGCTCGTCTCCTCACAGAACTAGTAAAGATGGAGACATTATGCATTCGCCTGGACACTTGTTCCTAACACATGGGGCTGATTTTACCTCACATGGTTTGATATTCAAGGCTGAAATTTATCAGTTGTTTGGGTGTTCCTCACATGGTTCGAATTCTCAAGCACCTTTGCTATCTCATCAGTTGATTTCAATTGCTCTACATGGGTTCGATTTTTATCCAACAACTGTCTATATTTATGATTTAGTTGAGCATATCCTTCTTCTTCCAAAGAGGAAGATTCCTCCATACATAGTCATTCAGTTTGGATTTATAGGTTCACATGCACAAATTCAGGATGCTGCTACACAAAAGAACCAGAATACTACTTTGTTGCTGCATAGTGCTGCAAATTGTAGCAAAAGATTTTGCAAGTTTTTAACTTGTATTTCTTGATTCCTGCTTATCTTGGTGGGGGTTTTCTCCTATTTCCTCGGTTTATTAAGCAACATTTTTTTATCTTTTAAATTGTATATGGGTGAGTTTTATCCTTTTTGCTATGGCACATAGTTGTCCAAGTTAGGATTCGGGGGGGTGTTAGGATTTAGAATCCTCCCTTGACCAAACTGTCTATTAGATTATTTTAGCCTAACTTAGGGTTTTTATTTAATTATTGGGTCCGCTAGTACCATTGGGTCCAGTTGGCCTAATGGGGCCAGATGTATCAGTCACTAGAGTGTGGGGAACACCAATACAAACTAACTGAGACTGACTGCACTTGCATGCATCAGTTTAGGCACCTCCTAGGCTAATCCCTACATTTTAGGATCCATTGGGAGTCCTGACACCAACCTCTTTCAGTTACTTGGAGTTGGAAATAGTTAAGATTAGTTATTCTTGAGTTACCTTCAGTTAGTTCACTTTCAGTTCAGTTAGCGCCATTTATGCATGGCTGCATGTGGATAAGGCGACTTTTCTCACCTATCACTTCAGTTAGACTGAGTTAACTGATTATAACTTATTGTGTGACTTAGTTATATATTTGGAGTTAAACACTTGGACTCCGATAGTGATTTAGACATCTTTAGTTAGCCATGCAGTAAAATATTGTCACATCCATTTGATATATTCGAATTCTTTCCTATGTAACACTATTGTAACAACATATTATGTAATGAAGACAATATTGTAATTCTCTGAGCAATACTTGTATGTTTCCCGTGAGATTTGATTTGTTCAGTTTGTATAATTCATTCCTATTCACCGCATCAATTTTTTGGACTCATTGCTTGATGATATAAATGGCATACCAAATCTAACATAAGCCTCTCTCCCATAGAGGCGATTCATGATCCCATGCCTGATCTAAACCCTTAGTGTCAGGTCTCGCCTCAATCACTTGCAAATTTGTGTGCTCCTTGTGTTGGATCATCACCGAAGGCTCTCCCATCAACCCATGAGTGAAACTCATTCCATTATGTGTAACAGTTGTCATGTATCTTATGTGGGTTGCATGATCCTCATGTGCACTCACCCTATTAGTGTCGTTTGAACCAGGATCCCACACATCTGTACTATACCCATCCCAAAAAAAAAGGGATGCATCCATGTTGCTATCGACTAGTCCTTGGAGTATGTCTCCCATCAACCCATATGCAACTACAACAAGATCCATTAATGGTCCCTCCACAAGAAGTGACTCATGACCTCCATATCATCAACATGTATAGAATCAACCATCTCCAAGTCATGTCTCTCCTCTCGTATTTGTAAATCTAAATGAGCCTCCTTTGTTGCATCACCAATATGACTATCCTCATGTATCTCACCTATCATAATTGTCTAGACTCATGTTATAGATGATGAAGAGTGTCCCAACTCTAACTCACCACATGGCTTGTCCACAATATGACTATCAAATGTGCTGGTGTCACTTAACTCACAATATATCTCTAATGCTACCTCCTCATGCACATACTCATTATGTACTGTCAATTCCATATCAAGCTCACCATCAACTTGTACTTCTTGCTCATCTTTCTCCACTCTAACTAGGATTTTAAGGAGATCCTCATCCAAATCCTTGGGCATGTTCCCAAACTTCATGGTGTAATAGTCTTGAAAGTACAATGTTTCACATACCTCATCACCTAGGGCTAGGTATTCCTGATATCGAGGCAAGTGTTGAAGTGTTTCTAACCTCTACAAACTTTTAGTCAAGATTTTTCTCAATGTATTCATGCTAGCAAGAAACCTGTGCTCTGGCATGCATTTCACCAAAATCATTGACATGCATCAACATTCACTGAGATGCACCTTTATTCAATCTTCTATGTGCCCACAACTAGCTAGGATCATGCTTTGATACCACTGTAAGGTTCCAAATTGTTGCTATAATTTTTTTCATTGGTAGATTTGATTGGTTCGCGTTATGTTGGCCCAATTTAAGATTTGTCTCTTCCAGAAAATATCCAGCTAGCCATTATATGTATATTGAAATATGAATTAATAAATCATTACAAACATGCTTAGAGATTCATTTAGTAGATTTGAATATGTTTCCAATTGTTGACGCCAAAAATTCCTCCTTATCATTGTAGGTGATTATCCACGAGGAAATTCGTTGAACCTTCTTATTGATGATAGTGATTAGTGTCGACAATGTATTGTCATGTAATAAGATCCACACTAATGGTCATGTACTTGGTTCATAAATATAATACGCTCTCCATGAAAGAATATATGACCAATAGTTGAAATATACCTATCCTTAAATTGTATGCAATGACATCTCTATCAATAATGGATTGAATATGAACTCAATGCTGAAAGATACACCCAACAGTAAAGAATTAAGACTCCAACAATAGTTCACGCCCCTAGCATCATCAATCACTACCCGAACAATAAACCGTTGCCTTGTTGATTGTAATACCCTCTGGTCTATCCCCTAGGCATATTGTTGTTGTTGTTATGATGAACATAGTGGCACAAGGTTCCTGAAGAATGGTTTGCACATTTTTATTATTTTTATTATGTTGAACTTATAAAATAATTGATAAAACAAAAACAACCAGACGACCGATGGCACGAAAGAGAGTATGAGGAACCATGATGTTACGAGCAAGGGGTAAGCGGTTTACCTATGTGTGTTGAGCACCTTTCTTATGTACACCTTTCTTATGTACTTGATGGGCCCTCTTTTATGTACCCTCACATGTTATGTTACTCCTTGGTTTTATTTACCTTGAGACTAATTTTCATTTGAGGATTGGAGTCCCGCTCTCACCTATTTCTCTCTCATGAGTTGTATTAGTATGCTTCTGAGTGTAGCCACTTGATGTGTAACTCCTATTTTCTATTTTTGGAATTTAACTCCCATGCTTGTGTCCATCTCTCTCCCAATTTGAATGGCTCATGAAGGAATTTGATTTACTTGTGTTTACTAGTCACTCTTGTGTGTTGGTTCATGTTTCTGCTCTTGTGCTTGTGTTTGAAACTTGTGATTTGATTTTGCTGCTCTTGTTATGAGATCATTGTTGATAATATTCCCCCAAGAAGAGTTACTATGGATCCACTAGTATTTTTCCTAGAGCCACTGGAATTTCCCTGGATTTGAAGTGCTACTTGCCATTGGGTTGTGGTTGGACTATTGTCCTGGAGCCACTGTAATTGCCTTAGAGTGGAAGTAGAGGTCATACTTGCCATTGGGTTGTGGTTGGAATGATTTCTAGAGAGATTTTTTAGTTGATTGCACCCTTTCTTTTGGCATCATGGTTCCCACTCAAGGGTCACCATTGCAAAGTGAGTTTTGTATTGCATTGTGTCTACGGTTGGGTGGAGCGCGACATAGTCTATTTCGGTTGTGTATTTGGCAAATATAAGTTATTTATCTCATGTTTATTTAATTTATTTTTCTCTTATATAATTTATTTATGGATTCACATGAAATTTTATATGAGATGTATGAGCTATTTGTGGAAGAAACTTCTCATGGAATTCAACGTATTTATGCAAGTAAATTTTGTGAAGGAAACGGGTAACTAGTTTTTGGGATTTTGTGCACAAATTGTTTGAGGACATGGTTCTTTGGAACCTATGATACAGAACTGATATTTCTTCCCCTGTTGATTATATAATGTGTATTTTTATGGTACAATAGCCTCATAATGGTTTAATACACTTCTCTTTGATGCTTCTACCTTTAAATAGTTATTCGATTGGATTGTTTTGCATAGTTTGGAGACTTGGCACACGAAGTGTTTGTAAAAAATCATGAGTGTTCTTTTAATTATTATATATAATGAATACACTTGAAATGTGTGTGATAATGTGAAGGGAAATCTTCTTGATAGTTTTTGGGAAATGTCTTCCAAAATTCTAGATCAATTTCTAGTTTCTAGCCCCTTCAATGGAATTGTTGTGAGTAGATTTATGGCTTTGCATATGAAGTGTTTGATGAAATTTTCGAGTGAGATATACCTATTTTATGACTTATAAAACATGTTATTTATATATGGAATATCATTTGAATTATTATATGAGTTGTGGATTTAATTATTCTAACAATACCTATAATTACTAGTCAATTCACATGAGTAGAATTAGCTAGTTTTGTGAGTTATTTAATGGACTATATATGGGAGGAAATATACAACCATATGAGTGTAGATGACCCCTGATACGGTTTCCATGAGCTACAAAATTCTTATATTTCTTTTTATTTTGTATTTGGAAAGTTAAATTGGAAACTAGGTACATTGCAGTGAAAATTGATAACTAGTTGTGGATTGAAATCTATGTTTTCGTAAAAGCGGAATGCTACAGCCATGTTCTATGTTTCTAACATGTTATTTTGTTTTAGGTGGATAATTATCAGGTTTTATCCTTTACTTGTGGGTGCATTGTATTTAGATTCATTTATTTAGACTCAATTCCTTGCGGTGAATGTTAACTAGTTTCATTGGAATTGATGGAAAAGATCACCTTATGTGAAATTGGAATGATTTGCAAATAAACCTTTAATTGGTTGTAGGCTATGGCTTAAATATGTTTTTAATGGTTGTAGGATTTATTTTGGGATTAATGGCATGGTTACAAGTTGATTTTGTGCAAGACTAGTTGTTTATGTTGGAAAACTAGTTAACTAGTCTTGTGTCCTCTCTTTTGTAATTACCATGATTAATTATTGTAATTTTGGTAATTAGGCCTTATTTACTTGAAATTATATTTTATTAATCCATTGGGATTGATAATCAAGGTTATTTGTTAAAAAATTGGATTTTTTTTTATGTGTTGTCATTTGTGCACTAAGTGTCATAATTAACACCTTAATTACTAGTTAATTGTGAATAAGAATAAATAGCCTTTAGAAGTGGTTATAATCTTTGATATGGATTGGATTGAAGGTTTGATGATGTTAATAAACTTTCCCAGCCCTTGGATCGTTTCTTGGAATAGTTATTGAATTTATTTTAATTTATTGGTAATTAAATGGATTTTGTTGAAATTAAGTCACGAAAAATGAAATTAAATATTTGTTTGACTAATTTTTTGTGCTAAAATTATCTCATTATCCTTAGAGATCTAATTATATGTCCTTGAGACCCTTTAATAGCCATGGGAAACATTGCATTGAATTGTTAAGCATCTCCCAAAGGAGACCACACATCTAGGGTTGATCATGCAACTAATAGGCATGGAATTGCTGCTCATAAGAAGATGAAGCTACAACATTGAAGTCGTTTCTATTAATCCTTGATTTCATTATTCAATACTCCCATAATTTATTCCAAAAATGTTATGGAGAAGTTGATGCCTTTAATGTTCATAGATTGTTTCCTTTGTGCAAGATGTAGGCTACCCTAGATAGCCACCCTTTTCCTATTGTTCATACAACCTCCCAAAAGAATACACTGCTCTTCTCTTCAATGAACTGTGGATGCTCATGCCCTTAGCAGAGATCACATAGCTTATATGAATGAGTTCGTTGCCTTGAATATTTGATAGATGTATCCTTTAAGATATACATTGCTACAATAATGGTGAATACTCCCTTGATTATTACACATCCTTTCTTAAAATATGGCGATGCCTACCTTATCCCTGAAGAATGCGAGCAATTATGTAGTCAACTAATTTTTGTGCTATATCCTCACAAACTTGATCTCTACTTATTTCTCTAACAATATTTATTGTCTTTATGTACGATGATAGATCTGGATGATCTACCCTCTTGAATTGACCAAGGTGGATAGATTTCTCCACTGAAATCAATTATTAGCTAAGGGATTCACCCTCAACCCTTGAATAGCTCCCAAAGCTCTCAAAATCAAAACTCAATAATGAATAATAATAATCGATGAATAAGGATTTGATTTGTCTTCCTTTATAGAGTTGATATTGCATGAACTTGCTTTTGCATGCATGCAACTTAACTTACATGACTTGCTTTTGCATCCAAGCAACTTAACTTGCATGACTTACTTTTGCATGAATGCAACTTAAATGATGCATGTCACATGCAAATTGATTTGTGGCTTGCATTCTCTGTAAGTCAGTTGATAATTGCTCTAGTGGCTTTCTTTTATCTACCGATGACTTAATATCACTATTTATGTTGTTCTTTTATCCCATGTGGCATCATTCATTAGTTAATTCCATGTTTGTCACAAATGAAACATTACATGAACACAATTTTATTCCAATGCCTCAACTTTTGTATAATGTGCAACTCCATGTTCCTAGGTTTTTTGTTGCATCACTCTATTTGGTAGAGGTATCCCTTAACTCCTTATATTTTTTTGTGTTGATAACAAATACACTGGGAAATCTCTTGAAGTTGATGGCATCCATGGGAACATATAGTGTATTTCTATCTCATATGGTTTATATATAGTTAACAACCATTTTGCAGATGGTTTGTTCCTTTCTATGCATGCAAAACAAGGATCAATTGATCGAGATAGGGACTATTTAGCTATTTTTCTAAGGTCTCGAAGGCGATAGTTAATGATCATGCAATTGATTATTAGTTGGTTGGTTTGGAGCATCCTCTTGGCTAGATCCCTCTAACTTGCACTTTTGTTCACCAATGCATTATTCTGCATTATCTCAGTATTCTCTTTGGCGTGGGGCTTTCTATGGTTTCCATGTGGCCGGATTAATGTCTTCAACATTTGCAGTGTAAACGTATATTTTAGCATGATAATGACCCCCTATTTGTTGGGAAATTGAGAGTTTTAGGGAGGATTCTTCAAGATTATCACATCTATTGTGTTTCATGTTGGTTTCCTAGTAAGGCGTAATTTCAGTAGTTGAAGTCGATGTTGTAGTCATATTTATGATCCAAGTGTGGAGGAGAGTGGGGTTTTCTAATGGTGCCTTTGGAGGTCTATACTGTGCCCAAGGATGAGGGGAACTTGGCTTCATTAATGTGTTGACTCAAAGAATTATTGCAACCAAGTTGGTGGTTTGTTGTCTGGAGTGATATTATCTATGGGTGGCTATGTTGAAACATAGATTGTTCACATCTCATCATCTTGTCAAGATATGGGAGTCCTTTTGTTTATGCGATATCATTTAAGTGCCTCAACAATTTTATATATCAAAACTCTTTTCTTTTCATGATTATTTGGTCTATTGGAGGAAGGTGACGAGGTTTGTCAAGTGGAAAATACCTAGCAATCATGTAGGGTAGGATTTGGCTAGATGTCTTATTTTCATGTGGATGAATCAAGACACCTACATTGTAGATGTTGGAACCTATGTGGCATGACTGGGAGTGGAGTTTTAGGCATCCATTATATTAGTATGACTTGCATAAGTTGTAATCCACCCTACACCAATGGCATGATCTTCACCATGTATTCAATCCATAGTGGGTGTCTTCTTATGCTAAGGGTCAATGGATTGGAAGGTTGCATGGTATTTGTTTGATGTGGGTATATAGTTTGAATGGTTAGTTATCTATGAGAGCCCACATTCCAAGGCTCAATTGGTGATAATTAGTTTCTCTAATGGTCTCTACCATATCTACAATCATTACTAAATAACAAAGCTTGTGATGTGTGATTGTTAATTTAATAGGAGTTGTTGTGATCATGTGCAAATGTAGAATTCAACTCTTCTTTAAGGGGAGAGTACATTGGCATGCAGTTTTGTTTATGGACTCTAAGTCCTTAGTTCACTCTTATTTCAATGGTATTTGACATTGTATGAGGATTTATGCTTTGTTTGTCCTTTGAAAAAACTATCATGAGTATATTTTTTAGAACGAGGTCAACTATTTCTCATATTTTTGTCATATGTGAGGGACGATGTATGCATGCAATTGTTGGATAAATGTGTCTTGTTTGTTAAAAATGCCAATTTATTAGGTTTGGATGGATATCTAGACTTTATTTATGCTTTGGTGGCATTGAAGAAGATAATATAAGTGTCGTTGTCTATACTTTTTCTATCTTTGTTGCTAACTTTATCAATATAAATATACTTATGTGAATATAAGAAGTATTATTCCAAAAAAAATGAATCCAAATTTTAACATGGTAATTTCACATCTCAATCACTAAATCACGATTTAATGGACTAAATGACTATAATGACTATTATTATTATTATTATTTTAAGACTAATAATAACTATTTGAAATATTCTTCTAACTATTGTGAAATATTACAATTAATTATGAACATTCATCTAATGATATAACTAATAGATCATACTATGAAATCGTCCTTATATAAAATAAAATTAGTTATGTCATTCATCATTGTAGAGCATTCATACTATAGTCAATGCTAGATATCATTAATAAATCCAGGGATGATTTTAAGAAACCATCCTTATTTAAAAGTGTATAAATGTTGGCGAATATTACCAATTCTTAAATAGACAACTATAAAATGATTGGTGATATTTTTCAAAAAATATTTTAATTTCCAAGGATTTTATATCGTTTATATAATAATTTGGCCATTTTTAGGGTGAAAAAATTTCACCCCATCAAAATTGGGCGAAATGGGGCTTCAAAAAATGCAAAATGGCGAATCTTTTTTGGGAGGAAAACATGGAAAAATAGCCCACTGGGCTAAAATTCGCCCCTAAAATCATCCCTGAATAAATCATGCTATGAAAAACATCCTTATGTACAATAAAATTAGCTATGCCATCCATCATTGTAAAGTCTGCATATTGTAATTAATGCAAGTGGGTGGTGGGTTGGTAGTTCTTTGTCATAAAATTAACTCTATAAACCTAACCCTTCCAAGTATAAGGGCTCAATGAACTCTCTATTATAAACTTATATAATTTCTTATGATTTTGATTAATTCCTCCATCCACTTAGTTTTTGGTTTTTCTATTTCAATTTCCAAAATGCTAAAGTTTTTACACTTTGTATCTTTAGCTTTGCTGGCTACTCCATCAACCAACCTATTCAAAGTCATTTTTAAATGGTGATAATTATTGCATACTACTCATAAGCTCATGTTTTTTAATCTAAGTGCTCCAATATTTTAGATTTAAGTGGAAGGAAATGAGATTCATGCATCATATTAATGATGATTTTGGAGCCCCTTGTAACAATAACATTCTTACATACAATCTTGATACAATTTTTTACTCCCTTTGTTAAAGTCATAATCTTCATTTGATTATTTGAGTTCATGTAATCTTTTTAAATAGATGGTTAAGGTATGATCTTTGTTGTCTCTCACAACTCCCGCACAACATGTTTTTTTTTTGTTACCTTTTGTTGTATCAAAAGATATCATAGTCTGCCTTTCTTAATAGGTTGAAATCATTTTATTAGTAAAATTCACCAATTTATTTACTTTTTCCTCCTAAGGAAAGTCTCAAGGAAATCACAGGGCACTTCCCCACATTTCAAGATGGTACCCGATGTAAACATATTGGTGCTAATTGTGACACATGACCTAGTAGATACATCAAGTGAAGCACATAATAAATGCCACCAACCTACAAGATTGACCCGAAGGCCTATTGCAGGAATATTAAATAACCCGATCACTTGAGCTAGCCCCCAAGTTTATTTTGTCATTTACATATTTTTGTTAATATCACATAAATCATCATTTAAAAGTATGCATAGTTCCTATATAAAAAATACATTATTACTATATAAATAAACCTCAATTGAAACAAAAATAATAACAAAGCATAGAAAACATGAAGCACCTAAGTAGATTACACCTACAAACATTTTTTTTCCATAGAAAAAAATCATATTTTATAAACTATATACAAAATACATTGTGTGGATGATCCACTATCAAAAAAATATTGATAAGTGACCATATAATCCGAATATTCAGCTCAAAAAAAGCTATTCAAAAGAAAAAGGCAGTGGTGAAAACCAGCATAAAAACATTAACCTTCCCAATCGATGTATAATATCAGCACAAAAAAAAGTCTTAATATACTTCAAAATAAAGACTTAATAACATAAGCCTTCCAAAACTGGCTTCAAAGAAAGTTTGCAGAAACAGAAGTGTTTTCAAACAGCAGTAAGTTAACTGCTCCAAAGAACTTGACTCATAAATTCCAACTGTCCAAGTAAAACCATCAGTCTATCCAAAATAGTCACCATATCCAATACTGGAAGATTGTCCAAATTAGCTTCAAAACCTCTAACTGTCCTGCTAAAACAGCATGTCCACCTATAGAAAATCAGAGTCTTTCCATACAAAAGTCATCATAACCAGTCAAATATACATCCTTGTATATATAAAAAGGTAAAACATTAAGTGCCAAAAAGTCATCAAACATGAACCAAGGAATAAGTATCATCTTTGGTTTCCCTCTAGTCCCCAAGATAATGTACTTAAAAAACCTGAAAAGTATCATGTCTTCTAGACCCATGATACTCACTGATAAGCCAATACCCAAGCCGAACTTTCCCACCATCATTTGCTAGCTTATCAGCTAGAGTATTTCTTTCCCTATAAATATGATTAAAATCAGCCTGCTCAAAAAAGTCAGTAAGCCTGTTGACCTCATGCAATAACTGTGCAAGATGCAAATTATGACTTCTGAATTTGCCAGAAATCCAGTTAATGACAAGCAAGGAGTCACCAAAAATATGGATATTCAAAATCTGCTTGTCCAAAGCCAAAATTATAAGTAATTTCAAAGCAAATAACTCAGCATAATTATTTGTCCCTACCCCCAGCCCAGAGGTTATATAATGGTCATCTTTGAGGAAAAGAATACCCCCGACCCCACACACTTGTGGTTTGCCAGAAGCAGAACCATAAAAAAAACCCCAAGGTTTAGTTTTGTCAATAACTTCCTCAGTGATGATTTTGGTCTTCAAAGCAACAGTATCCAAAGGATAAGATGAAAGCAAACCCAAACTAAATGCTGAAACCTACGCAGGAGATGTGTTTTGGTTATCAAAACAGCTACGGCTTCTTGATTTCCAAATAAACCAAAATACAATGATAGGAAAAGATCTGATTGTTTGTACCTTAGTATTGTAAACCCAATTCTTCAAACAGGTAAGAATTGAGTCCCCAACCCAAAGATTCTGAAAATTAACCTTAGCTTCTATCTCCTTCCAAACTGATTTTGTATAAGGGCAATCAACCCCTAAATGTAAATTTGTTTCAACATCACACTTACATAGGTGGCATCATCTGGGTCCTTCCCAGCCCCTGCTATTAAGAATATCCCAAGTAAGGGCTTTCCCTGAAAAAAGAGACCAACAAAAAATCTTTGACTTAAGTGGACACTTCATATGCCAGAACATATTCCACCACCAAGTAGTTTCCCTATCATGGTGTTCCAGAAACAGATGCATGTATCCACATTTGGGAGAGTACTTGCCAGTTTTTGCCTAATTCCATACAAGTGCATCATCCTCATTTCTAACTATGATATGTCTGGCTTTAAGAATGGATATGTAACCATTCCAGGAAATAATATCTAGATTCTCAACAAGGCCTAGATCATTAGAGCTTAACCATCCCTGTTCCATTAAGATAGACACTCGTAAAGTCCCAACATCTTTTAAAAAATAATAACCTGGAGAATGCATAAAATCAATTAAGTGTGAAGGTAAGCAATGGTGCCATTTGCAACTTGCCCAAGGATCCATACCAATATGAACGTTAGCTCCATTCCCAATCTTCCAAACCAGAAAATCACCAATAAGATGAAAAGACCAGAGCACAGATTTCCAGCAGATGGATATACTTGATTTCTTTTTATCCTTTTCTTTGATCCAATCCAGCAAAGTGAGAGGCCAAATATATTTCTGAGTGACAATCTGTACCCACATCCCTGATCCATGAATTATGTTCCAAACACTTTTAGCAGCAAGTGCTTTGGCAAATAAAGCAGGTACTTTCAGACCCCATCAACCCAAAGATTTTGGACTTGCCAAAACCTTCCAAGAAGTCCAAGGCATCCCAAAAGAAGACCCATCACCACTAGACCACAAAAATTTAAAATAGAGTTTTCTGATTTTCTCAATAATCCCAACAGGGATCCAAAAATGCATCCAGAATACAGGCAAAGCTTCAAGAATAGACTTTATCAAAACAAGCTTGCCACCCTTAGACAACCATCTATGACTCCAAAGCTTAATGCGTTTTTCAGCTTTTAAAATAAGCCAATCCCAGTCTTTCAGCAAATATCTGCAAGATTTTAAATAAAATCCAAGGTATTTCATACCACTGTTAATTTTTAGAACAGGATATGAAAAAATATTTTGTAAAGAGATTAACTCAGCTTCATCAAGCCTAGAGTAATAGAAAGATGATTTGTACTCATTAATAATCATCCCAGTGGCTTTAGTGAAGTCCATCAAAATTTCATACAAAATTGACAAATACTGAGCTGATCCATCAGTGATCATAACAATGCCATAAAAAAAAAGTACATGTGTCAATGAAATATTGTTTCCAAAGGAGATGCCCCTGAAAATACCATTGGTTTTAGCAGATAAAAGAGCCCTACTTAAACCTTCAGCAACAACAAGAAATAACAAAGGTGCAAGAGGACACCCATGTCTGAGTCCTCATCCAGACCTAAAGAAACTAGAAGCCACACCATTAATCAAGACAGAGAAAGAAACATATGTTAAACTGCTCATAACCCAAGTAATGAAAAGTACACCAAACCCCATTTTGGTTAAAATAACCCCCAGGTAAATCCAGCTAACTCTAACATATGCTTTAGATAAATCAATTTTCAAAACCACAGACTTTAAACCCCTGCTGTGAATAGAATGAATTCCTTCCTGTATGGCACCCACTGCATCATGAATTTTCCTGCCAGGAAAAAAGCCAAACTGCTCATAAGAAATATATCTACATAAAACCTTCTTTATCCTGGTAGATAAAATCTTACCAATAATCTTGTAACTGAAATTACATAGAGAAATAGGCCTGTAACCATCAAAGGTACAAGGGCAATCAGATTTTGGTATCAGGGCTATAAAAGTTGAGTTAAATACTGTTGGAATTTTACCACTCTTCCTAGAGTCCTTAATAACCCTTAACAAATCCAAACCCATCACATCGAAAAGAGTCCTATACACCTCTACTAGAATCCCATCCGGACCAGGACTCTTATCATTTTTGCTCAGTATAAGTATGGAATGTATCTCCTCCAAAGTAACATGTTTCATAAGTTCAGAGTTCTCCTCAGCAGTAATGGAATAAGGAAAATTATCAGAAATTTTCAGAAGTTCAGTAAGGTGAAGATTTGTATCAGCTTGAAAAAGTGTCTCAAAATGACTAACAGCAGCCCCAACAATATCTTCAAAACCTTCCACCATATTTCCCCTATCATCTTTAATCTTCCATATAGAATTAGTATTCTTTCTTTGATTTGCAAATTTATGGAAAAAAGTGTGTTGTCATCCCCACATAGTAGACAAATTGCCCTTCTCTTCTGTCTGGCTTCATGTTCTCGCTCCAATAGGATTTTTCTCTTTCGAGATTCCAATTCAATCAAAGCTACCTTATCCTCATCAGATGAGAAGCCAAAACCAAACTTTTGAGAAAAAACATAGAGCATAATCTCAATTTCCACTAAATCTTTGAACTCCATCTCCTTCTTTTTAACAGACCAAGCAACAAAAACCTCCTTAATTTTCTTAAGATTGCAAGCAAAGTGAGAAGTAGGGGAGTCTTGAAGATTATTAGAATGAACCACCCAATATTCTTTCAGAGAATTAACCAAATCCTCATTTTCAAGTCAATGAGGATTGAACTTGAATGGACTTTTCAACTGAATCCCCCTCTTCAAAATCTGAAGAAAAACAGGATGATGATCACAGTCACCGCCACTTTCCATGCACTGTCTATAAAAAAATCAAAATCAAGCATATCTACTGATAATAGAAACCTATCCAATCTTTTACAAATATTTTCTGCCCCAACTCTTCTATTATTCCATGTGGGAAGCATAACAATAGGTACTACGTCCACAAGACCGTAGTTCTCCAGAGATTTTGTAAAAAAATCAGAAAGGGGATCCAATCTAGCTCTGATTCCCCAGATCTTAGATAATCCCATAGAGAAATTCAAATCCCCTCCTAGGATTAATTTATCACTTTTAAGACAATATAAATCCAAAATATTACTCCAAAAATCTTCTCTGTCAATGTAAGGGCCATAAATATTTACCAGACAAATATCCATATTAAGTTCAATAGAGAACAAAGATGCACATAGTCCCGAACCCACACCCCAGGCATTCAGAAGGTGGAAAAATATGGATCTCCAACCTAACAGAAGGTCTCCAGATTTACCACGTGCATCCAAGGATAAAAAGGTCAATCCCTTCAACATAGATTCCAATTCAACCACAAACAAATGCCCAATACCCATAGATTCTTGCAGAAATAAAACATCGACATGTTGATCTTCAACAAGTCTACAGACCGCTATTTTTTTTGTTTTACTAGCCAAACCACGACAATTTAGGGTCATCAAGATCATAATGTAACCAAAGCAGGGGTCATCACTGCTCTAAGCGCCCCGTTAGCATGAAAAAGTTCATTCTCCTTCATAAGTAAACCATCAGATCTCAAACCTGATGCATCCTTGCCCACTCCAAACCCAAATGAGATAGGATAAGTCCCATTAAGTTTAGTACAGGATCTAAGAAAATATCCAGTGTCACTAAAATATTTTTTGGGGGACATGAAACCCAAGTTTTTTAAAGGAGATACATTCAAGAAACCCTTATCATAATTACCATCAGTCGTACCTTGATAGGGTAAACAAAGAGGTTTAAGAGTCGGGATGCAAGAAGGAACAGTCTCCTCCCCAGATAAATCCAAACCCTCAACCCTAGGTTTCACAGCAACATTCCTCTCCTCATCAAATGAAGTAGAACACACTGGATTTTTAACTCTCCAGACAATATTAGGTTTAAGCTCCTCACGATAATTCTTTTTCAAGGATAAATGATATTATGAAGCCAAATGCCCGTAACTGTGACATCTGTTACACTTGAAAGTTATACCTATGTAATCAAAAGATTGTTTGAAAACAATATCCCCAATCTTAATATCAATATCAAAAGCTAATCCCTTCCTAAGGTCCAATAAAACCAACACCCTCCCCAGACAACAAACCCCAAAAACTAAAAACATGCTTATTTGAATCCAAAGCTCGCCAAGAAACATTGTTAATTAGATTATTTAAGCAAAATATACAAAATGACAATGGGGACCGATATTTAAACAAAAAAAGGCTGAGAAAACATGAATTTGGTGTGTCACTATAATTTAAATGGACAATAACACTACGAAGTATAAATAATAACAAATATATTATGAATAACAATAAAGAGAAAGAACAAAAGGGTTTACGATACTGAATTTTGATTGTAATGAAACTCCTAAAGTACGGAGGAAGATATATGATGAAACTTAGTCTAGTGAAAATGTATTATATTTCATTTTTTTGTTTTCTACTTTAGTACGCTTTTTACTTTATTCTCATCTATTTTGGGCATTTTGGGTGACTTGGTCTAAATTGATTGCTCATCCATTTTATTGTATTTTATTGGAGACTTAGTCAACTTTGATTTCTTTCCCGATAATTTTACAATCTATACAAAATAATAAAAAGAGGAAGTAACATGTGTACAATTATAGTGATCCTCTTCCCATACTTGCATACTTGTTTCCTTATTATTTTTTATTTGTAAGTATCTTACTACATTGTTGGTACTATATTCATATCTATTGTAATAAGATCCTCGAACTTATGGCCTCTTAAAAGTTTCACCATCCAAATATCCTTTGTGATTTTCTTCCTATCTATAATCATTTTCAAGGTATTAAAGTCATGGTCCCATAATTTTAGGTTCGATTTTTTTACCTAGGGGGTGAAGAGGTCCAAAAAACTTCAAAGTGGTAAATTGCAATTTTTTACCATTCAGTCCCTTCATTTTTTCTATAACATATAAATCCCTATTTCTAGTTATAAAACCCCATGCTATCTAAAATATGTCAAGTCCCATGGCTTCCCATAAAAACTCCAATGAATTAAGTGTCACTTCCCTGGTCACCTTGGTGTTACGTTAAGGCAAAGGGAAACTCATTCGGGCGCCATAAATGAAATTTTTCTTATTCTGATGCAACTCTATCACGTCCCTATTCCTTAATCCGACCATCGGATGGGAAAAATGAATCAAATTCGACTTCCAAATCATCCATCCGATATCCACTATGCAGAAATGTAAACATCCATAGGATAAGATTGCCTAATTAATCCTTGATCTTATTTATTTGGTCATTAACTTGGTCTAATAACTAGATATGACAGTTATAATCCATCTTTACTACTAAATCCATGATCTTGATCATCTAATCCCACTTTAGCGACATTTTTTTAGCGTTTCCAACCATTTTGACGTAAAATTTTGGAAATCTGAAATCGAAACATAAAATTGGTTGTTAAGGAACCATTCTTGACTTTCCGAATCTGACTATTATGACCCGTACATTAGGATTCGAAAGTCGAAACCACAATAAAACTTCAACGAACAACCCCCGACTTCTTGACTCCGATGTTGCAAGTCAAAAGTCAGAACACACAATATTTCCTCGACAAATTTCTCCTCGACTTACCAACTCCGACCATTACCTTTCGTACATTGGGAGTCGAAAGTCAACATTTTATAATGGCTTCCGTGATCCATCCTGACCTCCTAACTCTATCGTTTCAAATGTCTGGAGTTTTGATTTATCCACACCAAAACCTCCAATTTCTTGCGACCGACATCCATACTTCGGACTTTGGAAGTCAACGCCATTGACTCCAACCCATTCACAATTCCATCGATGTTGATTTTCAATGCAAATCCTTCCCTTGTTTGGAAGTTGGAAGTCAAAGTGTCCGCACCATGCTACTACTCCATTCCAACTATTGACTTCCACAATCAGAATTGCGATAACGACATCTCGACACTCGATACATCAATAGGCGACCATCTGTTCCATACTTAGACAATTTTCCATCTTTTTCCACAGCTTCTACTCTTCGATTTGAGCCATGGGAATTCCATAGGATTTTGTCGATTTGGAGATGAAGAATTGGTTGATCCAAGCAAGTGACAAAGGCATGTATAACCACCTCAAATATTCTTATTAAAGCATTACAAAACTTATGAAATATGCCAAATCCATTAAACATACACACCATAATATACAAGGTAATGCATACATAGTCTAGCCTACTCATCGTAAGCATAACAACAATGAAATCAAGCACATGGGTAAACCCATTTCTAAACTATGAACATACAGGCCATTAACAAATCCATCGGCTATTTTATTAAATTCATGCATAAGCAATCATTCATACATCTCATAGAGATTCTAAGCATTTACAAACAACACGACACTTATCTTTTCAATTGAAACCATCAAAGAAACTGGCTTTGTGGGTGAAATGTTCCTCTCAACCATAGGTCTCTACCCAACTTATATTATTTCAACACTCCTAGACCACCCTTGAGATGGGTTATGCTATTCACTAAGGAGATTGAATCTTAGACTCACTCACAACAAATTATACGCACCCTTGGGTTAAGCTATCATACAGTTGGGTTTATCAAGCTAATAGGGGGATATGAGAAGTGATTAATAAGCCGATAAGTTTAGTAGTGGATCTATAGACAGCTCAATCGACTTTATCTAGGCCATAGCACCCTCATCACCTCCACTCTCAGCATGAGTAAGGTCTCTTTCATTGCTACACATTCCCTCATGCGTACCTTCCCTCAGTGTCATCGTAGGCAAGTGTGCAAGGTCCAGTCTACCATCCCGACTCGGAATTCATGCCTCCATCGATTTCACAATCCACCAGGATTCTTGGCCTTATCAATGTCCTCCTACTCAATTTATCCTCTAGGTATCAATTCAACCAAAACACTACCGAAAAATGCACCCGACGCATATAATTTAGTGGCCTCTCTCTCATAACTCAGAGATAATGGAAGAATGGTTCATGGCTACTCAATTGGAACCTTTTTCTACTTCACGGGTTGATAGGATGAAGGAAATGCTTCACATCTGGTTCAATTGCACCAGGTCATCCCTTCTTCCCAACTTTGCCTTCCCCAAATGATTGATTGCAAGAATGAATGAAAAATGAATCCCCCCAGCGAATTGCACGCCTAGGTCAAGGTTAATGGCTCATGAATTTTTAGGAAGTCAACGATGACTGCATTAATCCATATCCCTCGTCCTTTTCCTTGCTTCCTTCTTAATTCAGTCATGCTTCATGTTTGGGTTAACCTTGAATCAAGAATAAGTCAAAGGTAGTTTCGGTCTAGCACATGGTTTCTTGTAGGCCATGGTATTTTCAATGGTATTTGGTGCCCAATGGTATTTTTCCATGGTATTGCATGTAATTAAGAATTTATACGGATTGAGGAGGATCCATTGTAAATTTTCATGGAGGTGACTAGTGGCTAGCTCACTTGGCTCGCCAAGGTCGGTCTAGCACATGTATTCTTGTATCCCATGGTATTTTCCATGGTATTGGTGGCCAATTGTATTTGGTGGCCCATGGTATTGCATCTAAATAAGCCTTTATAAGGCTCGAGGAGGCTTCATTGTAAAGTGGCTTGGAGGTGAGTGGTGGCTAGTTCACTTGGATCGGCTTGGCCGGTTTAGGTCAAGGGAGATAATAGATCTATTTTGGTGGCTTTTTCCGGATTTGGGTTTTCCACGTAAATATGGTGTGTATATCTTAAATGTGTTTCTATTTGGATTTGCGTTCTCTCATTAATTATTTCTGTATGCTCGTTTAAATCCTAAGGACTGGTATCAGATCCATGGTTTGATATATACTTATGCTTGTTGTGTCGTACCTACCTTTTGTAATTAATTGTGGGGTGCATGTTCAGTAGTACCCGACACCCCAACATTTTTTGTTCTTTGTTAAAAGTTAATTTCCTGGGTTGTTAGAAGAACAAGGTATCCCTCTTATGTGAAGAGAAGAAACGCTGCATCAAATGTGGAATGAACCACAGGGTAGGTATGAAGGTGGCAGGTGTACTTGTAGCCTAGCTTGATGTGGATCAAATAGTTTGAGTCTTCAATTGGGGGATGAATGTGAGATGGTTTAATCGAAGTTGTGAGACCAATATTGATGAGCCATGTATGTGAAGAGAATTCCTAGAGAACAGGAAGTTACAATGGCTAAGGACCCATGTAATATGTTAGATGGATTCCTTTTATATGGACATCAATGACAAGGTTGGATGTAGGTACAAAAGGAGCATGGAAGAAAATGAGCGAGCATGGAAAAGCAAGAGGATGTAGCAACAGATGGTGATCATGTAGTCACCATGAAGACACATGAAAAAATTAATGGAGCAGTTTGCATGTAAAAGGACATATGGATGTAAGACCCGGTAAGGCATGCATGCCCCTGCTAACTCACAGGTAAATTCGAGAGATAGACTGAGGTGATAGGGGGGTGTATGTGAGATTCCCTAGTAAAACTTTGAGGGGGGGGTGTTTACTCCAAGTAAATTTAAAGGGGGGATTGTTAGGGTTAACCTTGACTCGAGAATGACTCAAAGGTAGTTTAGGTCTAGCCCATGGTATTGGTGGAAAATGGTATTTGGTGGCCCATGGTAATGTCCCATGGTATTGCATGTAAATAAGCCTTTATAAGGATTGAGGAGGCTCCATTTTAAAGTGGCCTGGAGGTGAGTGGTGGCTAGCTCACTTGGATCGGCTTAGTCGGTTTAGGTCAAGGGAGATAATAGATCTATTATAGTGGTTTTTCCTGGTTTTGGGTTTTCCATGTAAATATTGTGGGTCTATCTTTAATCGTTGCTTGTCTATTTTATTTCTCTTGGAAGTAATTATATGTATGCTTGTTTAAATCCTAAAAAATGGTATCAAAGCATGTGGTTGAAGATCCTTTAGGCCATAGTTGATGTACCAAAGTTTTAATTAATATGTTGTGGGGTGCAGGTTTGGTGGCACTTGACACACTAGCAGTTTTCTTTTGGGTTCCTCGTTAGAATGTAATTTCCTCGGGTGCTAGATGCATAAGGTATCCCTCTTATGCACAGATAATGAATTTTGCATTAAGTGTGGAATGAACCACTTGGTAGGTACGAGGGTGGAAGGTGTACTTGTATCCTAAATTGATGTGGATCAGAGAGGTTGAGGCTTCGATTGCGGGAGGAATGTGAGATGGTTTAATCTCAGTTATAGAACCAAGATTGATGAACCATATATGTGAAGAGAATTCATAGAGAACTGGTGGTTACAACGGTTGAGGACCCATGTAATTCAATAAATGGTTTCTTCTTTATATGGACGTCAGTGACAAGGTTAGATGCAGCTACAAAAGGAGCATGGCAGAAAGCAAGCATGGAAAAGCACGAGGATGAAGCAATAGATGGTGATGGTGTAGTCACCATGAAGGCATATGAAAAAATAATAATGGAGCATTTTTCATGTAAAAGGGCATATGGATGTAAGACCTAGTAAGTCATGCATACCCTTGGTAACTCACTGATAAAGTTGGGAGATAGAATTATGTGATAGGGGGTGGATGTGAGATTCCTTGGTAAAACTTTGAGGGGGATTGGTGTTTACTCCAAGTCAAGTTTAAAGGGGGGGTTGTTAGGGTTAACCTTGACTAGGAAATGAATCAAAGGTAGTTTAGGTATAACACATGGTTTGGGCACATGGTTTCTTGTATCCCATAGTATTTTCCATGGTATTGGTGGCCCATGGTATTGCATGTAAATAATACTTTATTAGGATTGAGGAGGCTCCATTGTAAAGAGTCCTAGAGGTGAGTGGTGGCTAGCTCACTTGGCTCGACTTGGCTGATTTAGGTCAAGGGAGATAATAGATCTATTATGGTGGTTTTTCGTGATTTTGGATTTTCCGCGTAAATGTGGTGTGTCTATCTTAAATGTGTTACTATGTGGATTTGTGTTCTCTCATTAATTATTTATGTATTCTCATTAAATCCTAAGACTTCATTAATTTCTTCAACTTATTTCTCAGCTACCCTCCTACAATGGAGTTAATGGATGGCAAGGACGCCTTCCTAAGTTTGCATGGTGACATTTGAAAATAAAGGGTTGGCTCACCCACCCCCCCTACCCTCTCCCTAATGAATAGCATACAACCCCATTGTTTCATTGTTTCCCAACAACCAACCTTAGAATTTGCATTATAAATATTTACAATCTTTTACAATTTATCATGACTTGCTAGCACGCGATCTACAACCTACATAACACTTGCCTTTATAAAAAAACCATTCACTAGTACGGCCTTGGCCTTGAGCTCCATGCCAAGAATTTATACACAACATATACACTCTTTATACCAATACATTCTAGGGGTCCAAAATGGGGTGTTACGATCCCCTCCCCCTTAAAACAACACCATCCTCGGTGCTCCAATGCTTATGATTATTTACACATTGTTTACATATTTCAAAATTCACAAAATGTGGCAGGTCCTTCCTTACATTCCATCTTTCAAATGGGATTTTTGGGATCATGTCCATTAGTCTCTACATGTTTCTCCTACTGGATTTGGCCTTCGAACTCAACATGCAAACTATTTATTTCAACAATTCCTCCTTCCTCTTTACTTTCCACTTGGTTCATAAGTCTAGAAACTTTGTGGCTGCCATTGTTAATGTGTACAGATTCCCACACTTTTCTTGCAAACAAAACTTGTTCTACCTTGCTTTTGTAACATGTGTAACCAAATAAGTTTGATCTCACCTATGAAATTCATTAATACGAATTTCAATAGGCAAAACATGACATAAGTATTATAATAAACTAATTACTTTTTCCATTGACTAGGAAGGTTCATGCTTTATCCAAAATTATTTTACACATACCCCATTTAACTCAACAATGCATGAAAATATTCATTCTCATTTCTTCACATAAATTTAATTAATTCAACATTCATGGTTTATTTCAAGAAAAAATAGACACAACATATTCGAGTTGCAACATGCATTCAACAACTTTATGTTTCTAGAAAACGATAATGAAAATGGAAAGAGAGGAGTAAGAGTTCCCCCCTCTTAATCCTTTTTCTGATTCTAAAGTACCACAACTATGGATCCCTGCTCTATGGCATCTTTCAATTCAAAATTCAAATGCTTGAATCACTTGCCATCATTCCAACGATGTCACTTCACATCTGAGGTCTATCCAAGACCTCACAACCATGGCATTTTCCCATGGTTTTCCTACATGATCCTTAGCCAACAAGACCACTACAATCCCACAAGCACCATTCTTCATTTATTATTATCACTAATCTCACTTTCCAAACCAAGTGCCTTAGACCAACTTAACCATCTAAATTGTTGCTCACACTGATCTTTTCCGGATAGTCACATGTCTAGCTCCATCCTTAAGATGCTTTCAATGTCCTTGCTTCTTTCACTACCTAGGATTCCACCAAAAACAATTACATATAAAATTTTCTATCATAGAGCTTATCCCTTTCACGATTTTTCTCAAAATTATAACCGAAGCATACACACATGTATGCTACTTCAAACAAATAAGAAAATGCAAGGGGACCATATACTTATCTGCAAAATTATCTTCATGTAGTTGCACAGGTATCTTGCTATGACTTCAGACAAATATGGCACCCATAATACCTACTCCACCCTTCTAGTGTTCTTATGGGTGTGCATTGAAAGCTAACCAAGTTTCTGCAAGAATTGGATCACCTGTTCATGTGTGCTGAATGAATGTTTGGCTAACACACTGGTTGTGCCACAACATTCCATAACTAATTCCAAGCTAGTACATCGACTAGGTTTATCATGCATTTAGTATGCTAAGACAACTCCCCAACTAGGTTTATCAAGCATACCACAACCAATGCCAAGCCATCACCTCTGTTGGGTTTACCAAGCAATTTCAAGAGCCATTTCCAAGCCAACACATTTGTTGGGTTTATCAGCCAATAAAACAACCATTTCCAGGCCAACACCTCTGTTGGATTTATCAGAAAATAAGAAAAAGATACACCTGCATGGCCTCTTATCTTATGCAAACCACTGGTTCCCTCCAATAATTCCATAGGTAACTCAGTCAACTACAGGCTAGCACAACCCCATAATACCCACTCACAGAACACAAGGATGATATCCCTTCTCTAGTACAAAGTCCCTTAGGCATACCCATCCTTTCTAGTGCTCTTCAATGTGAGCGTAAAAGGATTACCAGTACCCATGCGATCCTCTTGAGTAACCGTGATCTTACTAGGTTTAACAACACTATGGAGAGACACACACATGTAGGCATTTCATAGGGTTCTCAAACCCAAGCCAATGCATGCCCCACTGGCATAGTTTCCTCATCTCACCTACGTCACATACCAACATGCAGTAGCATAATTTTAAATACAATCTACAACCGAAGCGATACATGTTCCATCTCATTCCCCTGAGATAATTATCATAATTATTTCAATCATAAAATTCAAATGTATTTCACACATAAACAAATTTTCCAAATCATGAGAACCCTCTCAACATGTTTGGCTCTTGCATGCCATAGCGCATGGTTTCCTGCAGCGCGTCCTCCTAACACGATTCACAATTATCCAAACCAACAATTAACATAAATAATTAAATTCAACTCTAAATTCACCATTATGTTCTTTACAAAAATCAAATTTAATTAACCATGGGGCCATTCTCATATTGTTTGCATCTTGCAGTCCATAACACATGGTCTTCTTGCAACATTTCCTCTTGACACAATTCACAAACAACCAAACAATTAATAACATCAATAATTAAATTCAAATCTTGAATTTGGAATTCTGTCTCTTACATAAATTAGATTTACTCTGTCATGAGTGCATGCTCATATCGTTTGGCTCTAGTAAGTGGAAACATTTTTTCCCTTTGCATTAGATTCCATAACTTGGACATCCACCTACAACATGCCCTCATGACACACTTCCATATTAACCAAGCAACCATTAACAATTATTTGCAAAATATTCAAATCTAAATTTTATAAATTTGCTTTCCTACATAAATTAAATTCTTAGAACCACGAGTTCCTCTCGTTGTATTTGGATTTTCTGTAGGGTATATTCCAACCCTATTCATGGGCTTACACATGGTACCATGTCCATGACAATTCTACTTGCCTTCTAGACTTTCCAATCAACCAAACAAGTCATGACAACCCGTGAATACACTATTTTATTACAACATTTACCACATTCACTGAAGTGATCCCATACTATATAACACATAATTGAATCACTATCAGATGTTAATATCTTACATGCAATTAAATATCATTTTCTTTGTATGCATCATTACTATAGTAAAATTGAATGGTACAGTCACGCTTTCTATGTAATAACATACTTTTTAATATGCATTGACTACCCAGTCATAGCCTTTCATGCACTTTTGTTCTCCTAACAGAGCATTTTTGGCATCCCATACAATATGACTACTTTCTTCATGTAATTTCTTTCCCTGCATTCATAGCAGCTCATGAACCAATCTTAGAATTGTTAACCGTTCTTTCATCTCAACTGTTGATGGATTGCAATGAACTATATTTCACAACCATGCATTTATACGATGCATATTAACACATGCACTCACTCATATGCATGCATAAACATGGATTTACATAATCCTTCCATGCACATTCACTCAATGCACCCATTGCATGAACTCATGGATACCATTTTGTCATACCTTGCAATTCACCATGGTGTGTTGGAGGGTCTAGTTAATGCCTCAACACAATACTCGAGCATTTCCCCAATCACTTGGGTAACCACTTGGATGAATTCCTTCTCCACCTAAACACAACATTAGGAGTGTGTCCACTCCTTACTAGTTGGAAAAAGGTTTCATCCCAAATTCACACCCATAGGGATTTCATAGGGCATCTGGATAGCTCTATAACATCGCCATCTCCAACTACCTCATGGATTTAACCATGAGTTTCTCATATGCAATGCACTATCATAACAAGACCATGAGTCCTCACTTACTTTGATGATTAAACTCATAACCAACACGCACACTACATGATACTCATTCATATGAATGCATTTAAACTCTAAATATTTCGATGGCATACGGCTCCTTTCCTTTACTACCCCATACCTCACCATACTTGATGAGAGAACATTCACAACAATACACCCAATTACATGCATACCAAGTCATAAGGATTGAAAAATGGCTAAAGGATTTCTTATCCAATTCCTTTCAACACCTATGCACTTGACATAAATAAACCATTGCTTGCATGGTTACCATTAACACTTATGATATTACCTGGTTAGTTGGCCTCTTACCAAGGATTACACAATCCTTCCACCAACCTCTTGATCTTGAATTTGTTGTCCCCAAATTCTCTTCATAAGACTTCTGGTCACATATAACTGTATCATCAACGTCTTCAACCATGCTTCACCATCTCTGGTCATACAACCATCATCAACCACAACAATTTTCATCAGTGTCTTCTTGCATATGTAAAACCTCCATGGTTTTACTAATATGCAACATCATATTCATGCATAAATATCTTCTCATGCATTATGTATTATCTCTTAATATGTCCACTAATGCATATGCATTTCATCGATCTAATCTCTTTCATTTATGGCATCCCATGCCATAATTTTACTGTGTATAAACTCATAAAATGTAACCTAATAGCAAGAGAAGAGTTGAGGAGTTCTCCCTTCTCATTCCTCATCATAGCATGGAATTCATCTTCCATACCTTAGTTGATCCACCTTCATGGATTTCCCACCAAGCATTCAAGGGTTTTTAGTTATTATTTTCTTGCCAAGTATTTATTCAATACATGCATATCATTTACATTTTCTACTTCTCGACATGCAATGCTTATGCTATAGACAAAAACAATGTAAGGTGAGAATTTCCATGTTTATCAATGTTGCATTATGGGGATTATTCTCCAATGGATGCTATCACCGCCTCATCATCTTCATGTAGCTTCACTTAGGATTTGCAGTAGCTCATATGGCACTATTCTCACTTAACATAATTCAATTTACCCATTGCTAGATTCATGTTGTGGGTATGGATTCTGCCCAAAAATCCCGAGTGCTGCAACTTTCGCTTTGATACCATTCTATCACACCCCCGCTCACCTCGGTCTTAATTCGAGGCAACGATAAACTCATTTGGGTTTCATAAATAAAAAAATTATTGTTTTGATGCAACTTTACTCCACCCCCATTCCTCAATCTAGGCATCAGATGGGAATCATGTATCAAATTTGGATTCCAAATCGTCCAGTCGATATCCACAATGCGTAAACATCCATAGGCTCAGATTGCCTAATTTATCCTTAATCTTGTTTATTCGGTCACTAACTTGGTATAATAACCAAATATGATGGTTATAAACCATCCTGACAACTAAATCCACGATCCCAACCATCTGATCCTATTTTGCCGACATTTGCCAACGTTTTCGACTGTTCTGACATTAGAAATAAAAAATCAAAACATAAAAATGGGTTGTTAATGAACCATTCCAGACTTCCCAACTCCAACTAATATGCTCCATACGTTGGGAGTTGGAAGTTGAAATGACAACAAAACTTCAACAAACAACCCTCCACCTCCCAACTCCGACATCTCCAATGTCGTAAGTCGAAAGTTAGAATGCACAACAATTCCTCAATGAATTTCTCCCCGAATTTCCGATTTTGACTAATACGTTCCGTACATCAAGTGTCGAAAGTTGGTACTTGACAATGACTTCCATGATCCAAACGACCTCCTGACTCCGACGTTTCCAACGTCGGGACTCGATAGTTGAGACTAGAAATTGATCCACACTAAAAACTTCGATCACTTCTGCCTCGACATCCATACGTTGGATTTTGGAAGTTGACACCACCAAATCCGACCCATTCACAACTCTATCAATGTCGATTTCATTGCCAACCCTTCCCCCGATCAGAAATCTGAAGTTAGAGCATTCGCACCATGTTGCTACTTTGTACAAACTGCCAACTTCTGCAGTCAACATTGCGATGTTGGCACATCGACAAGCGACCATTTGTTCCATGCTTAGCCAATTTTCCATATTTCTCTACGAATTCTGTATTGCGATTTTGACCATGGGAATTCCATAGTAACGTGTCAATTGAGAGATCAAGACTTGGTCAATCCAAGCAGGTGACTAAGGCATGGATAACCACTTCTGATATTCCTGTTAAATCATTACATAACTTAAGGAATATGCCAAACACATTGAAAATACACAAGAGAATATACAAGGTATTTCCAACATAGTCTAGCCTACTCATCATAAGCATAACAACAATGAAATCATTCATAGGGATAAACACATTTCTAAACTATGAACATACAGGCCATTGACAACTCTATTAGCCATTTATTAAATTCATTGATAAGTAATCATTCATACATCTCATAGATATTTTAAGCATTTACAAACAACATGGCATTTATCTTTTCAATTGAAACCATCCAAGTAACTGGCTATGTGGGTGCTAGTTCCACC
Source organism: Pseudotsuga menziesii (assembly GCA_001517045.1). Lineage (NCBI taxonomy): Eukaryota > Viridiplantae > Streptophyta > Pinopsida > Pinales > Pinaceae > Pseudotsuga > Pseudotsuga menziesii. Next base: position 369,976 of record LPNX010253746.1, on the reverse strand, counting down.
CAACCGTAGGTCTCTTCCCAACATGTATTATTTCATCACTCAGAGACCATCCCCGAGTTGGGATATGCTATCCACTAAGGACATCGACTCTCAGGCTCACCCACAACAAAGGATTCCCACCCTTGGTCTAAGCTAGCATACTGCTAGGTTTATCAAGCCAATAGGGGGATAAGAGAAGTGATTGATTAGCCAATAATTTCAACAGTGGAGGTACAAACAAAACAACCGGATTTATCCAGGTCTTGATACCCTCATCGCATCAACTCTCAGCTTGAGTAAGGTCCCTTTCACTACTACACAGTCCATCATGCCTCCCTTCCCTTAGCATCGGCCTGAGCACTTGTGAAAGGTCTATCCTACAAGGCCGATCAAGAATTCATGCCTTCACTGACTTCACAATCCACCGGGATTCTTGGCCTTATCAATGTACTCCTGCTCGATTTATCCACTGGGTATCAATTCAACTAAAATGTTGTTGAAAAATGCACCCAACACAGAGAATTCAGTGGCCTCTCTCTCATGACTTAGGGATAAGGGAAAATGGTTCATGACTACCTAATTGGCTCTCTTTGCTACCTCACGGGTTGACATGATGAAGGAAACTCTTCATATCTGGTTCAATTGCACTAGGTCATCCCTTCTTCGCCACTCTGCCTTCCCCAAATGACCGATTGCAAGAATGAATCCCCCTAAGCGAATTGTACACCTAGGTCAAGGTGAACGACTCACGAATTTCCAAGAATTCGATGACGGCTGTGTCAATATACCTCCCTCATCCTCTTCCCTATCACCTTCTTAATTTGGTCATGCTTCATTATTTTCTTGAGTTGATTTATTAGCTACCCTCCTACAATAGAGTTAATAGGTGGCAAGGATGCCTTTCTAAGTTCTCATGTTGACATTTGGCAATAAAGGGTTGGCTCACCCACATCCCCTTGCCTCTCCCTAGTGAATAACATACATCCCCATTGTTTTTTTGTTGCCCCACATACATTCCCATTGTTTTTGTTGTTGCATCGACGGTCTATAACCTACATAACACTTGCCTTTATAGATAGACCATTCACTAGTAGGGACTTGGCCTTGAGCTCCATATTAAGGAATTTATACACCACATATACACACATTAAACCAATACATTTTAGGGGTCCAAAATGAGGTGTTAGAGACACTTGGGACTCCAACCTTGTCCAAGTCTTGGTTGAATAAATGTAGTAGAAATGATGTTTATTGATGAAAATCCTAATTAGTCAACAACATGCATAAGTCTAAAAATGACACGAGTTATGGGATAAAATCATACATGATACAATGAGCATGACCCATCAACCACAAGCCTAACCACAACCTCATTCCTAATGTCTAACAAACCTTCAAGTTGAACATAAAGTAGTTGATGCATAAGTTTGATGGAACGATCAAATAATGTCAAGCTCAATTTTTATATGCACAACATGGAATCTGAATTCAAAACCCAATCAAACCTGACAAAAGATAGCAAGATTATACTTGCCAAATTTGACATAAAGGACCATTCCCTCACATGGTCATAAACCCACATGCAACATTTGGTAGGCAACAACCAATCAGTGATTGAAATTTAGTGAGACTTCAAGGATATAATCCACAACATGTTGTATTGATTAGCATACAATTATGCTTTATTGTCAAAAAGGATACATCACCAATGCATTGTAAGTTAGTACATTCAATATTTTATTGATGTCTTCAACAAAATGTCCATAAATATCTAGGTAATTGATTCTCTAAATATGCCCCTTGTTGTCAGTTCATTTATGGGCTAGTTTAACGTTTAATGAAGAACTTGTAACTACTCACTATTACTTCCTTCAAGCACTCGATTCCATGGTAGAGGTTAAGCTACCTAAAAGTAATCATGCGAGTAAAAATATGTCAACATCATCTTTTCAACCACCTAGCAGTTCCAACATTCAACCCAATAGCAATGGAAAAAGCATAAGTCTTTTGGTGTGTGCTTGTTATAAACATAAATAAACATTGATTATATATAATATACATAAAATATAAGAATGAATGTAGTATAAATAAAATATATAAATGCTAAATCTTAATAACACATAAATAGTTATTAGTAAACTATTCTAAAAGGATGCATCCTTTCATGGATGGTCTCCAAAGTTCCTTTACGATTACTATATATATGACACTCACTTTGTAATCTTCATCATCATTCATATTCAATATTTATTTTATATTTTTGATATGGACTTATTTTCTATTGGTTGATTATTCACTTGATTAATCCTTGAGAATATCCAGATACAAATATCACAGTGCATTGCACTAAGGGCACAAGAGAAGAGGGAAGTGTGCCCCTACCACAAAAAAATATGAACGTGTTGATATGGAGTGCAAGATTCTCGGCTGAGATCACTAAGAAGGTACAAGTTTTTGTAGATAAAAATAAAAATAACATAAAAAATTCTTTAGAAATGTAGATATAAAGGTTACCAGTCCACTTTCCATAATTCTACATTTAGTATTGATGGCCATGTACCACACATACGACGATGAATAAGATTTGTTCACTCAAAAACATTGGATCAATGATTGATTAATTTTCATCGTTATGAATGATGGTAGATAAAAGAATCATATATCAAAGTAGTTGATGGCATGTAAAAATATTCCATTAACACCTCATCGCAAGTTGTATTAGATTGGAAGGGTTAGGAGGTCTGGGTAATATGCCCTCTTGACTTGGTATTCAATGGAATTTTCCATTGGAGCCTTCCAGGACATAGTGCAATGTGATGCACTCCTCTCATTTACTCTAATATGATAATAGGTACACCATACCATTTTTTAGGCATGCATTATATGTTATCCACTTTAACATATATAGGTTTCATAAGGATGACACGACATAAAAAATCACTTCCACTTCCACTTCCATCATTCCACCTATACTTTTTGGTAAACCATTTGTTAAACATATAACTCTCAACAAATTATTGTCATTACCCATTGTTCGATAAGTCAAAGAAGACAACAAAAGGAAGCTACCTATAGAATCTCTCTAATTTATAAGAGATAATCATCTCACAAAGATGTATTTGAAGAATCCAAGAGTTTAACTTGCCTTCAAAACATACAACACTCCATTGAGGTCTTTGACAGTTCTTCCTTGCCAAACATTCTTGCATATTATACCTCAACCAAGGAGAGTACAAATATTGGTAACTAGATTGCATGAATTTAGGAGGATAGGAAAATCAATCCTAATGCATCCTCTTGCAAATCTCATGATTTAGTGGTACTCAAGACATACAAATAGAGTGGCAACTTTGCATAGATTATAGGACCTCATAAGGTCACTATTAAAAATTGATATCCTCTACCCAAAAATTGATGACATTCTTAATCAATTGGAAGGGGGAAAAACTTCACTAAGAATGACCTTGCTTTAGAATATGACCAAGTTCATATGGAGCCTACAAATGTAAATACATTTAAGTCTAATTTTGGTACCTATTGTGGTTTGTAATGGCCTTTGGTCTTACCAATTTCTTTACTACCTTCATCTAGGCCATGAATGGAATCTTCTTCCTACATCTCGATCAAGATGTCATTGTTTACATAGATATCCTCCTCGCAATTGAATTTGATCCAATCATTTAGAGCACATCCAAACGACTTGGGACGCCCATTGCCATCACAAATTGTAGGCAAAAGTGAAGAATTCTTTATTTGGCCAAAATTTTGTCCAATACATAGGTACTGTGATTGATGGGAAAAGAGTCCACATAGACGTGGATAAATTCTAAGTTTTGAATGATTGAACCATACATATGAAAAATCAAGGCCTAGAGTGTTTCTTGGGAAGCATTAATTTAGATAAGAAATTCATTTTCTACTATTCCCTCATTTCTCACCCATTGAATCTTTCCAACAATCGCAAGACTCTCCATTGGACTCCTAAACTAGAACAATAATTTCAAAGGTTGTAGTATCCTCTATTCTAAGCCATAATGATTTCTCTACCAAGCTTTTAACAATCTTACGAGATCGAGGCAAATGATTTAGAATATGGCATAAGTGTGTCTCTTAAGTGTTGGGCTTTGGAAATTTCCCTTTATCACGATTTCATTTTCATTAATTTCTGGCCCATTTACCATAATTTAATACATTTTTTTTTCAATGTGGTTCACGCGCCGGCTTGACCGAAGGGCTACATCCATGGAATAATTTCAGGAGGGCCCACCCAAAGGGGCCTCACTCTCAGCACACTTCATGCCTAACCCCAAGAGCGTCGAGAAGAATGGATCCCGCGACCTCACTTGCCGGGAGGCCTAACTACGGTTGCTCGACTGATTGAGCTAACTCTTGGGGCAACGTAATTTAATACATCTATCTTTAAAAGGGCTATCTTTTACTTTATTTTGTTAATTAAAACTCTTAAACGTAAAATAAGCACAATCTATTATTTTTTATGTAATAATGTAATATTTTGCAAATGATAAACATTATGATACTCCATTCAGCCCTTCTTTCGACCCTGAGTTCGAAACTAGGTTTGATAGCATGTTTCTTATTAGTTTATTGGTTTGGTTTATCTTTGTCTTCTACTTCTCGTTGGTCTTGTAATACATGCATATGCATAAACCATGAAGTAATGATGAATTTTAAACATTGATTTAAATTTAAACAAATAAAGGAATTCAATATTTAAACATTGTTTAACTTTAAATCACTTCTAAATAAATGTTTTAAAACCATTCATATAGAAATTAAACAAAACACATATAATACTCATTAAAACAAAGTGTAATATGATATAGATTTTGATACTTTATTAATCATTTAAATTATATGTCCACATGGCCACGTTCCTTTAATTTCTTTGAATACGATGTTGGTTATTATACCTGCCTCAGCAGGTATATTGTAATCGATTGCAAGTCAAACTCTTTTGACTTTGTATTAGTTGCTCTCTATCAAAAAGATTAAAATCTCTTTTGTAAAGTATAGCTTAGGGATTTGTAAAATATTTTTTTTTAATTTTGTTAAAAAACTATTTTGTAAACAGCTTATTGGTGGATAGAAGATGATGTAAAATTTGGAATTTGGTATCTAGATTTGAGTTGACATGTGGCAATAATGACATCATAATAATAAAATTAAAAAAATAAAAATTATATCCCATTGCCATCTGTTATAGCAAGTGCAGAAAATTAAAGTTTCATGTGAAAAGCAACGAGACAAATTCAGCGGAAAGTTCATCTTATCCAAAGGCTTCTTTAAGAGTAACACGATGCAGTTCGAATTCTTTGGTCGCTTGGGCCAAGGTTCAAGTCTCGGGGACACTATTATGCAACAATGGTAAATGAAAATGAAAGTTATAGCGGTCAATGGCAGAAAATACTACAATATCACAAATAGCAACGAAAAGAAAATACCTGGCAAAGTTAGTGCAGCAGCTTGTAAACAGGTCGTTAATGGAAGGCTTGCGAAGTACACTTACAAACAAACCATGGAGAGGAGGAAATGGTTAAAAATGGAGCAGGTGGAAGACGAAGATGAGGAAAGTAGTATGCGTGTTATATGGTTGTGGGTTGGGTGGGGGTGGAAACCGATAATTCACAGGGATTGAGAGCGTAGCGTAGTGCAGGAAAAGGAGAGAAAGTGAGAGAAAGAGCATGGATATGCAGAATTTACAACATGAAAACGAAAATGAATCATAATACCTGCGTGGATTCCCATGTGACATTACCTGGATCATGATCATATCTCTCGTCCCTCTGTCATTGAGTATATATATTTATGACAACAATGTTAATTCCGATTTCATTCCGATCAGCTCTCACCAAATTTCCCGTCAAACAACACTGCCACGAAATCCAATCAGCCCCAATCAACCCAAACTTCATCTACCTTGTTGTAGTATCAACAAGCCTGTGGTTTAGAAGTGAAGAAATCCTTGGTACTGCGAGTCCCTGGAGGAGGAGGCGGGAGCTTTTGGTGTTTCTGGGGGGGTTTGGTGTGATGTTCTTCTTCATCCTTGCTATCACTACTGCCGCCCCCTTTGCCGATGGTGGAAAGCGAGTCTTCAAGAAAGTCTGTCATTCTCCTCTGCCTGGAGACCGCGGATGCAATATCATCCAATCTGATGCTCTTATGCTTCTTCTCCACGCCGACTCCCCAAGCACTCTCGGTCAGAATTTCCAGGAACGAATTCATAGCACTTGCAATTACCCAAACGGCCTCGCCACTCACTTGAAGAACGTCTCTATCCAGCTTTATGATTCGCTTCAATCGAGCCAGAGGAAACGGCGGCACATTTGCATTTGAATTTTCATTACCCTCCTCGGCCTCTTCCTCCTCGTTCTCCTTCTGGGTCTCACTATTTTGTAGAGAATCTGCTCTGATTGAAGGAGATTCCTGTTCTTGTTGTTGATGTGGCTACCGATCTTCTTCGGAGGGCTTCGGATGGGGATGAGTTTGGTTGTATTCTTCCTTCTGTGCATCCGTGAGGGATTTCCATAGCTGTGAGAGAGCTTTCGTTACGGGCGTGTTGGGGTGGGATTGCTTGACCTTTTCTCTGTTGAGTTTGCAGAAGTTAAAGTATGGCGATACTTTTTTGACCTTGACATCTTCAGCATTTCCTTTGCGCTTCTTGGCGAAACCAGCCATGGTAGATGTCCAATTACCACTAATCTAAAGTAAACACTAACGAGCCGGAGAAACTAGGTTTTTAGATTTTTCCATTTATGTGATCACTTATATCAAATTAAATATGGATGTCACTAGTACTAGTATATTTCACTTACACATCCAAAACTAATTAAATATAAATGATATACTTACATTTATTTGGTACGGATGTCATTTTATAATTTTTTATATTATTTTTTTATTTGGAAAATGGAAAAGTATCAAAACCAGATAAAATTTGTCATTTCAATATTTATAGCAAATAGAATGTTAGATAACTAGATTTATAATATAATTAAAAATTATCAAAAAATATTATTTTTTTTATATTTCTTTCTTAAACTATCCAAATTTTATAATACAATTTTGTATTTATTAAACATCCAAATTGTG
>LPNX010253746.1:319278-362621 GCA_001517045.1 Pseudotsuga menziesii | reverse complement strand
CATTTTTGTTTTAATTTCTTTCAAATTGTAATTATATTTGTTTTATCATATATTTTTATAGCAAAATTATCCTATTGCTATATATTTTCAATCTCTTCTTTAGAGGCAGGTACTAAGCAACTTTGTTGCTTATTCCACTTGTTTAAAACTTCCTGTATATATCATTCCTTTTAAACATAAAACCAATTGTTTAAAACCAATAAATTATTACGTTGACTATATATAAATCATAAAAAACCAAATGAATATAACATTTGATTGCCATCCTATGCCATTTAATACATGTTTTTTTGGGATAACTAACGGTTTTTTATATACGCAGGTTCACATGGAAAAGGAGGGCGCTCATCCCGTGGGATAATACAACAATGCACAGCCATAGATGATGATGCAACATATAGAACTCAACCACAGTTTAAACCTAGCACTCAACAATTAATCTGGCCAACAACCCAACAACAATTCAGTCCAGGAATCCGGATTTTTGAACTAATTATAGTTGCAGGTCATTCAGACAACCATTCAGACCTTCATTCGCATTCAAACGATCATTCAGACTATTAAACGCACCATGTAAAGCATTCATTTGCTTATTTGGAGACAATTATGGCTTAATTGGGCACATGGGTTTTGTTACTTGCTCATGTTACATGGACCCTATTCTCCGGTTCGCAATGATTTGATTCCCACGCGTGTCAACGATCAAGGAATTTGGTTGCATAAACAAAGGAAGTTGTTTTTAAGCAATTTGGGGAAAACACATATTTCTTGTTTTTATCTTAATGAGAATATTAGATATTAAAAATGGTCTATTTTTGGAGAGGTCGACCACTGAAAGGGTTGACCTTCTCTCCCTTTGTTGTACAAACTATTATATAAAGGAGCCATAGGCTATGCTAAAAACGTCTCTGTAAAAAACACTATGAATTTCCTAATAAAGCTCTGTTCCGTTCTGCTCCAATTTCGTGTTTACCTGCATGCAATTGGTGATTGAATAAGCTGTAGAAGTTGATCGTTGTCTCTGGGAGGGCCCGTCGGTGGCAGTGTGAAGCATATATCGTGTTTTAGCATCAAATAAGTAGTTGTGTGTGTAAATTGAATTGTGAATTGTGTAATCGTTTTTGTATTTACTTTGCTCATAATTTTAAATGCTTTCCTTTTGTCTTGTAGATTTTACAATATCTGTTGTGTGCAAATGAGATATTAGTATGTGTCTATTTCATTCATATTCTATCAATTTCAATTTATTTATGAAATGCTTTCTCTTAGATATGGTGTGGATTTGTATTTTGTTTGTCTAGTTGTGAATCTACATGCTATTAGTTAGATAGTTTATGTGTGGGAGCGCTCTGTATAAAATACATAATGAATAATACTCTATTTTTATGGCTTAGCTTTTGCAAACGGTAGTGATAAATAATATTTTAGTGTGTATTTGATCCCTGTCTCTGCTTTCAGTTTAGATAGGGTTTCAAATTTTAATTGTTTTTTTAGGCCTTGTACAAATTCCTTATCATTGCATGCTAGATTTAGAAACGGTTTATCAATATTTTTTATCTATGTTTGAAGAGCTAGTTATGTTTCAATCCTATGCATAGAAGATAGTATTAGCTTTGTCTTGAATACAAGCAATCTGGTTTCCCTTATTTCAAAATACAGTAATTTACAATAGATCCTTTATGTTTTGGTTAACAAGATAGTTTAGGTATTTTTTCAGCTCCAATTCTCTTTAGAAACATAGTATTTTTGTCTTGTTATTTGTAAAATAGATAGATTAGTTCACATTTTTGAGTTCTTTAGTAAAATAAAATTTGAAGTTAGTAAGCAAGCATTATTAGTTACTTGTTTTGAAAGTTATCTTGTTAAAAATACCATAGAACTGCTTTCTTTTGTTATTAGATAATCAGCGAGATAATAGGTTTTAGAAGACTTTGATTTACTGTCAGAAAAAAGTTAGAGTTAGAGATCTAGGATAGAATTTTATATGTTTTCTAGTTAGTGATTACATTTTAGATTTGAAGCAATGTTGTGGTTTTGAAGTTCATAGATTAATCCTCTTTCGAAATAGAAGTGTTTTCTAGAATAGAAATTGAATTATGTACCTTAGGTTAAGAATGCTTAATTTCCTTTAAGATAGATATAACTACCAACAGATAAATTAAGGATCTAACTCGTGAGATACAATCACCCCATGACGAGACTCTTTCCTAGGTGTTGAGCTATCCCAGTTTGTGTGTCTTTCTTTTAAGTGTATTATCGACTTTAGGATAGGTTAGGCTAAGGTAGTTTAGGCTTTTAGTCCTACACATACTGTGCCGACACCTCTAAGCTTACAAACCCCCGAGTTGACAATTTAGTGTCGAATTAGATAGTACATATTTTATGTAATATCCCAAATACTGATATTTTCTAATTCTATGCAAAATTTCTAAATAGTCGGGCATGAAAAACTACCATGCAAAATTACCCTATATTATAACTGAATTTAGGGTTAGGGGTTTGCAGAATAGAATGAACACTTACCACTGACAAGCCGGCTGATAAATCTCTAGAGAGAATACGCATGCAAGATAAACTGAACCAAGGGAAAAATAACCTCTTTTTCCTCCGTAATACCCCAAGCAGTCTGAATCAGCTAAGGATGACATTTTTTATGAATGGATGGTCAATTTCAGCTGAAATTTGGTCGGAGTGTAGGTGTGCCCATGCATGAGAGGATGGCTGGAGCATGTAGGAGTTTGGACCCCTCCAGATACCATAGTGAATTAATCTACCAGACTATTGCTCACGCCCCCACACCTCTGTATTCTGCTGCTAGCTGCTCTAGGTGAGCAATCTGGTGGTTGATAATCACTCAAGGCAGTAGAGTGATCCTGTCAGTGAGGATGTAGGCCACATGTGGAAGAAATATGGTGATCCGGAGTCTCGGTGAATGACTTGGGTTTTCCAGCTAAATTCCCCCAACTGTACGGATGAACCTGCAAGTAATATTCTCGCATACACTGCAACACTGAATAATGATGAATGCAATAGATGCGGTGACAAACCTAGATGGTTTACCCTGAAGAAGACTAGGGAATATATTGCATTTCCAAATCCTTGTTAGTTGAAGAATCCATCCTCAACCCCAACTTCCGTAGCTGCACGCTGTGTTGCTGCTCAAATATCCAATCAATCAATAATAAACATAGGCATCTCCTTTAGTCCCATAACCCTTCTTAAATAGATCTTCATATGCTTTTAGGGTTTGCATGTCACTTTTAGGGTTTATGCTTCACTTTTGCATGCATGCAATTCTAATTTGATGTTGACTTTAATACTGACTAAACAAGGCCTGCATGCTCCACATGCTTTAGGATATGAACTCTGATGGCCTTCTTTCTACATCGATGACTTAATAATACTAAATTGATGTACCTTTATGCTCCTAGTTCTATTAGTCCTCGGTTATTCCCTTTTCTTTAAGACCCGCTCGAACCTATGGGAATAAGATAGGTTAACGGGTGTTATCAGGGTGGTTTAGTGGGAAGGGGACATTACAGTCCTCCCCTCTTGAAATTACTTCTCCTCAAGCAATCTCCAACCAATATACTGAATCATTTGTCCCTGTCTCTTCTTGTCCATTTTTATCAACCAGTTTATTCTGTTGCTGGGTGGCCCTTCTTTTCCTTTGAATTGGTGTTTCTTTTCACCCCTGCTCTGTATTCCCTCCTTGTATCTTCTGGGATACCTGTGAGGATCGAACATGCTAGTTTTGGCTCCTTTTCCAAATCCCTTAGGGCTCATCCTACCTTTGTCTGTAGGTCTACCCAGAAAGCCCTTCGCACACCACTGTTCCTTCCTTGACTTCTTATGTGTTGGAGTTGGCCACTTCCTTGTGAAAGTCTTGTCCTCATGCCTGAATATGGTGGTCATCCCCTTTGCTGTAGATGACCCTGAAGCTTCATTGGGCATTCCCCTTAGGATTACCCTTTTCCCATCTGGTGCTAGGAACTCCATCTCTAATGTTTGGTAGTTGGTTGAGTATTTCCCAATCGAGTACAGCCATTGTACTCCCAAAACAATGCTCGTGTCTGACACATCTACCACATAAAAGTCGTCCACCAATGTATAATTCCCAAGCTGTACCTATAACTGAGGTGTCCTCTGTGTGCACTTCATCTTGTGATTTCTAGCCATGACAACGGTAAATCCCTCAAAGTCCTCAGTGGGAAATATTTTCCTCTCTACCCAAGAGGCATCTGTAAATTTGTGGGTGGCCCCACCATCAATCAAAGCAATGGCACGTTGTCCCTGGATACTTCCCCTGATCCTGATAGTATGGAAGGTGGGGACTCCTGTGAGGGTAGCAATAGTGACTCTCTGTGGAAATTTTTCCAATTCTGTACTGTGTAGTTCTCCATCCGGTTTCTGCTCCGACTCATCTTCCTCACTGCTATCTGGAAGTACCTCAATGAGGTGTACTTTCCCTTTACCCATACATCTATGGCCTGGTACCCAAGGTTCTTTGCAAGCAAAACATAAGTTATTCCTTCTCAAGTCTTGTCATGTGTCCTCATTCAACCATTCCCTCTGTGGGATTATCCTTTCCCTATTTTCTAGAAGATGGGTAGGTTTTTCCTTGTTTTCCGGGAGAGTGGTAGTTTTTTGTGGCTGCTTGTTCTTTGGTACAAAATCTTGTAGGTCCAGAGTCCTACTGATAGCATCTTGCAAAGTAATTGGTTTGTATGCCTTCACCCATCCACGGAGTGACTTGGATAGTGCCTCCATAAATAGCATAATCAGCCCACTCTTTGATATGTCAGATACCATAACTGAAACTCTCTGGAATTCGGATATAAATGTCTCGACACTGCATGTCTGCTTGAGCTGTGCAAGATCCCTGAAATGAATCTCGGGGTCCTTCTTATCAAAGCGCTCCATGAGCCTTTGAGTGAAGTCACTGTAGGAAGTAATAGTGTTGTGACCCAATGTCACCAGTCCATGGTACCACCACTCATGTGCTTCCCCGTCTGAATGTAAAGTAGCCAATTTGATTACATATGTCTCTGTCATGGGGTTAAGTTGGAAGTAGGTGTATAACTTTTGTACCCAAATCCTGGATGAACAACTGGATGTCCCATCAAAGTTGGGGATAGTTAGCCTCCCCAATGTGTGTTGTAACTCAAAATTCTAATTGAATGCTCTATTGAAACCTCTTGTCCTGTTCCTGCTTTTCATGTTGCAAAAATATGAGAAAGTCATGGCTGCATGAAACTCATCCCCCAAGTCCATGTATTCCTACAAATAAGCCCCAAAGGGTTCGCTAGGTTCTACCTACATGACTGGACCTCCTACTGCATATGCTAAGAAGTGAGGCATAGTAGGCCTGTTGGAAGGTTTGCTATATATGTGAGGTGTATTATGTATATTGGTGTATGCAAACTTCCCACTACTGCTTGTAGACCCTCTATCTACCAGTGAGGGAGGTGTACTGTTGTTACTTGGTTCTGGTTTCACCGATAATCTGTTGATTGCATTGAGTACATCTTTTTTCCCTTTGGCTAAGTCTTGCAATGCAGATACTAAGTTGCGAAACTCCATCCTGTCCTCATCTTCTCCTGTTCCTTTTCCCTTGTCAGAGTGTATACATGTTGGGTCCATGTCTGAGTTGGTATCTTCTAGTTGGATATCCTCAAAGTCCTCAGTGTACCTACTCCTTGTTTTCCTATAGGTTACAAAAGTATCTTCTTTCGTATTCATTTACTTTTCATTTCTTAAGCCTACAGCTGGCCAAGAAGATAACTCTGATACCATTGTAATATCCCAAATACTGATATTTTCTAATTCTATGCAAAATTTCGAAATAGTCGGGCATGAAAAACTGCCATGCAAAATTACCCTATATTATAGCTGAATTTAGGGTTAGGGTTTGCAGGATAGAATGAACACTTACCACTAATAAGCCAACTGATAAAGCTCCAGAGAGAATATGCATGCAAGATAAACTGAACCGAGGTAGAAATAACCTCTTTTTCCTCCGTAATACCCCAAGTAGTCTGAATCAGCTAAGGATGACGTTTTTGATGAATGGATGGTCAGTTTCAGCTGAAATTTGGTCGTAGTGTAGGTGTGCCTGTTCCTAAGAGGATGGATAGAGCATGCAGGATTTTGGACCCCTCCAGATACCCTAGTGAATTGATCTACCAGACCGATGCTCACGCCCCCACACCTCTGTATTCTGCTGCTAGCTGCTCCTGGTGAGCAATCTGGTGGCTAATAATCACTCAAGGTAGTAGAGTGATTTTTTCAGTGAGTATGTAGACCACATGTGGAAGAAATATGGTGATTCAGAGTCCCAGTGAATGACTTGGGTTTTCCAGCTAAATGCCCCTAGCTGTACGGATGAACCTGCAAGTAATCTTCTGGCATACAATGGAACACTGAATAATGATGAATGCAATAGATGTGGTGACAAACCTAGATGGTTTTATCCTGAAGGATACTAGGGTAGATATTGCACTCCCGAATCCTCGTTAGTTGAAGAATCCATCCTCAACCCCAACTGCCATAGCTGTACGCTGTGCTACTGCTCAAATATCCAATCAATCAATAATAAACATTGGTACCTCCTTTCATCCCATAACCCTTCTTAAATAGGTCTTCATATGATTTTAGGGTTTGCATGTCACTTTTAGGGTTTATGCTTCACTTTTGCATGCATGCAATTCTAATTTGATGTTGACTCTAATACTAACTAAACAAGGCCTACATGCTCTGCATGCTTTAGGATATGAACTCTGATGGCCTTCTTTCTACACTGATGACTTAATAATATTGAATTGATGTACCTTTTTGCTCCTAGTGCTATCAGTCCTCAATTATTCTGTTTTCTTTAAGACTCGCTCGAACCTATGGGAATAAGATAGGTTAACGGGTGTTCTCAGGGTGGTTTAGTGGGAAGGGGACATTACATTTTACTCAACATTAAGCATGGAGTACATCCAATGGCTTATCGTTCATATACCTTTCTTAGGCCAAGATCAACTATAATATAACACTGATAAAAGGGATTTTCATTCATTGGTCCAAGCATTCAATATATAGTGGCACATATTCACAATAAGAAAACTATCTTACACCACTAATCATCACCCCCTTTAGTTTCTAAATTTATTTTTATAACACTCAAGTAAAAATATATTTAAAATGGTCTTCCAACATTAAACGATTTCATTTATTCATTGAAACTAAGAAGGGTTGCTCAAATAAAGTGATTGATATCCTAAATAGACCTCTTGCCAAGGCCTTTTCTATATTATATCTACAACATGCTACCTATGAGGACTAGCATCCCAATATTCTACCAACCCTTACTTAGTTAAAGTCACAGTGGCCATCCAAAAACCCATCATGGTTAATTAGACCCCTTTCCTAGAGTACATGGTTCAAGATGTTGTTGTTTACATGTTGAATCAATTGTGTGTTATAGTTGTATGAAATCATGTTCTTCTTATTAAAGAGTTCCACTCTTCATCATATATAGGAAAGTCTATTGTGTAAAATACTTTATGGCACTTGCGAAGTAAATGATTTTATCTTTTTATGTGAAGCAAGCGGAAAATTACACCCATATATGTTTATATTACAACCAAAGAAAACATATTGATATGAATCTTAGGGTGTACCAATCTTTGTTACTTCCCTCTAACATTAGTGGTTTACCAAACAAGCATTCATTGAATATTTGATTTCATCTTTGTGGCAGTATCTAGATTTCCAATAAGGGAGTTTCCATACCATGCAACAAAAATATTGATGCATCTACATTTGCAACATTTTTCTTCTAGCATGTTTGGAGCCATTTTGGAACCATTGATCATACCAGATTCATCACTCAGTATTGAAAATCCTTATGGAATAATTTAAATTGTCAAAATTGGTTCACTACTACATTTCATCCACAAATTGATGGCCAAGTGGAGGTAGTGAATAGATGGTCCATAATCTCTAGTTCTACCACTAGCAAAACAATGTGATTACTAGTATATTTTGTATCACAACTACAACAAATCCACTCATGGCTCTACAAAACATTATTTCTCTAAGTTTTATGTTGGGGCTTGAACCTGTTTCTTTGTATGGATTCCAATTACTCTTCTTGCTTCATCGATATTCCACTAATAGAAGGAGAGAGAAAAATCTCATTATTTTGTGCAAAATATTACCAAGATCCACAACATGGTTCATGACATTCTTCAACAAACAATATTCGAGTATACAGAAGTTTATGATCGAAATTGATATGCTTCACATTTTTATGTTGGCAACTAAGTTTGGCTAAATTTGCATATGCTACACTTCATAAAATAACAAGATCACAACATCAAGTCCATTTATTATGTTCCTTGCACCATAATACAATGTATGGGTATCAATGCATTCAAGTTGAACCTTCACTCTTATTATCAACTTCTTTATGCTTGAAACAAGACACATATGTCGCCAGTTTGACAATGATCAATTATAGATCATTACAAGCATGCATGCAAATTATACAATTGATTATCAAGATTAAATGATTGTTGAGAAACTAGGCTACAAAATATCATTAAGCGTAATTTTCTTTGGAATAAAACCTAGCCTAGAAGTTAAGAAACCCCATTATATACCTATAAATCCCATAAAGGTATCATCGAATTAGATACTTCAATAAGAAATTCATATGGATCAACAATGTTCTCCTAAAATTCCAAATACGTTTTAGATAAATGTTGATATAAAGGCTACATTAATACGACTATATCAACATTTCATCAAAGTGCTTGGAAAGGATCTACCTCAAAGTTAGTCTTAGTTTACAATGCTAATATTGAGAAGAAAATCAACATATTGACACATCAATTATTGATTTTTGTATAGAGATAAGGATTACACTTTAGGAAGATTGAATTTAATGATTTATGAGAAGCTATAATTCAAAACTAGTTTCTTATCCTTTTTAACAGTCTTGTAAGCTTTTATTTATATTTTATGAATATTGGAGCATATTTGTATTTAAGAGGGAAGCATTTGTATGAAATATAGATGGGACTTACAAGCAAGGCATAATTAACATAAGTACTTATGCTAAGCATGTGTTGCTAGTAGGTCTCTACTATACTTTAGAGTTACTTGTATGGATAAACTATAGGTGTTAAATTAAGAAAATTACTCCTAAATTAGTGCTATTTAGAAAATAATGTTGCTTCGTGAGGATGAATATAGGCCCACAATAAGTCCAAATTGGACTCATTCCTTTCCTATAGTTAATGTTGCAAGGATGACAATAACATAAAATCAATTTTATTTAAGAGTTTTCAACTTATCTAAATCGACACTCCAAATATTCAAGTGTGCATATATTCCAAGACATTGGCTCAACACTATTTTTACAATAATTTGGACCAAGAATAAGGTAGCATTGAAATAATCTATTTCATGGGATCATCGATGTAGGAAGACACAACTAAATTGTAAAGGGATAATTAAAGAAAATTATTTATAAGTTAAATATTATTCTACTTTTCTTTGGTTCATATCTATCTTAATATCCACACCATTCTTGGAGGTTTTGAGGCCCTTCCTTAAGCCTCAATTAACATTAGTTATCCTTGAGAAAAAAACCAGCCAAACTTATTAAATACCTTCAAATTTGGCCAACATAATCAAGTATAAATACAAAAGCACCATGAATAGATCATCAATGTCCAATGTGATGAGTATTTTCCAAAGTAGGTACTAATGTAATCAATATTATTTTAAACTTAATTAGATTTTCAAATATATCCAAAGTTTTTTGAATAATTTTTTTTAAATTTTTATTCCATAAAAACATTGTCTTTACATAATTTTGTAATTTGGTGAATTGATTTTTTCATTGGCTAAATTTTATTTCATTTGACATTATTCCCCAAGTGTGTGCAGTTTTTTTAATCTCATTGTCAAAGTTAAAAATTAATTAAAAAACCATTTGTTTGCAAATTATAACAATTGCTAGTTTGGAATCTTTGGCCACTCTCTATTCCTTTCGACAATGTCTAGCCCTCTGGCCACTAATTGATTGTTTTGGCATAGGATACTCTCACGAGGTTTCCTTGCATGTGTGCTACCATATTTATTAGAATTTAAACTAATTCTTCAAAAAAAACAAAATCATTTCCTTCCATCATTTTTTGGGCACCACCATGCCCTGCTTTAGTAAGATTGCTAGGGTTTTCACTAAGAATAAATTTACGCCCTTACCTAGAACACCACCTGTAACTTATGGGGATTATATGATGTTAGTCAATACCAAGTTCAAATGGCCTTTTCATATCTTGATATCACCATGCATTGGTACATTTGGATTGCCTATAAACATGTAATACAACAATATTTCAAAGTATGTACTATTACCACTTATTTGTGAAGGATCATTACTGTTTATTTGAACTGCAAAAGCTTATTTGTATTAATGTTTTTGGTGTAGGTGAATGCTTTACTTGTTGTAGGTAAATATCAATCAAGGATTTCTAGTGGGGGGTTCTCGTTTGAAGCATATTTTCTCATGTTATTGCTTTCATTATATTGGAAAAATGAAAGCATTTTGCAAGAATTCCATAAATACTTGGTAAACCTTTTTGGCAAGTTTGCTTGTGCTATGTGAAGGTGAGGCAAGGAAGAAATAAGTTAAAGACAAGCTTGATATGATTCAGAAAGGATTATAAGTGGAATTTTATTCAATCCTTGAGTTCAATAGAAGGCCAAGCAACACAAGAATGTACAATGCTTGAATTTAGTAAAAATACAAGCAATTAACACGAAACAAATATAGTGTAAATTTTAAATTGATGAAGTGAAACAATGCATATTGATTTAAAAAAAAAATAGAACGTAAACAAATGCACACATAATACATAGAGATTTACCTTGAAAACCCTTAATAGAGAAAACCAAGACAACTTAAACCCTCAGCTCTCTCTCTCTCCCTCTCTTATTATATTTACTTAACCATTCACAACACAATATTTAGGTATTTGGTAGCATCCAAAAACGTAATATGTTAAATTGGATTAAACTGCAACCCCAATCCTTTAACCATGATTAAATTAAAAATTGTGACGAAAAATAACCCAACATAAAATAAATTGGGGCACTTCCCCAACCCGGGGAGGGGTGGTTGTTGCTCCCCTTTGTAGCCCCCTTAACAAGCGCCACACATACAAAAATTAGCACACCATCAAATCTCTAACTTTAGGACAACCCACTTGCAAATAATGTAACACATACCTAACATATAGGCAAGGATTCTAAAGAGAAGAGTATTCAATCCTTGGATTCACCAAAAGTCCATTCAATAGTAGTATGTGAAGTCCTTGCATTCAACACATATATTAGTAAACATGGAATGGATATAGACCAGAGAAGTCCTTACCCACATCTACAAATATCAACACTTGATTGCACATCAGTCTCTCAACTATTATGAGCTCAAGTTGAATTTGTTTCCTCAATTACCAAATCCTTGAATCATTTAGCATGGAAACCCAAATTTACTTATAATCTAATATTTGTACACTTACCATATGTAGGGAAATTTCTTTATGAAAGCTAAAATATTTTGATCCTATTTATTGCTACAACACAATCCCAAGGCTCCTCATAAGACAAATATGTTCTTCCTCTTATATTTTGTGATATCTATGAACATTTCACAAGCCATTCCTAGAGTTTTTTTTAAAGTTTTTAACACCATTACTATAAAGAATTGTTTATCATTTTTTTTCTCATATTAATCTGTAAACAACCATGGATATTCCACTGGAATAGTTAGTCACAATGGATCTTACAACTTAGTTCATTGTGTTAGTTGAATTCCACAGAATGATAAATAAAACAGAAACTAAAAGGAAAATGTCTAGAGAAAAATAATGCATCCACACAAATAACACAAGAAATGACCTAGTAAAACCCACAACGGGAAAAACCTAGCCAGAAGAAAGGACCACACCTTGCTTTTTTCTTCTCCAATATGAAATGCAAATACAAAGAAAGTGGTACTCACTATGGATGTACCTTTGACAATGTGTCTAACACGACTACTACAAGAGCTCATACTTCCTATGTTATGCTCTAATATCCACTCCCTTATTGTTTCTCACCCATAGAACAATACACTAATATAATAAAAATGTATTGCGGGAAAAAAATACTAATGACTAGAGTTGACCACCAATTTTGGGATGATATAAACTTGGTCTCAGGGAGTCCTATATAGGAAATTCGGATCCAAGGAGATATATTTTCAGTACTTTTCAAAGCAAGACACATCAAGAAAATAGGAAAGAGAAGCAAATAAGGAAGATGAGGAACATTTTTCGAAGTTTGATTCTCATTGCTCATATTTTGCACCTTACACCTGCTCTGATGTAACAATATGATACCTGCAAGAAACACTGAATACCCTCCTCACAACCTTATCACTTTAATGAAAAAATTAAACAAAGTAAGAATCATATAAGCAATTTCAACTAGATTTAACAATATACTTGCAAATGATAAGCAACTTTCAAGTAATCACAGATTTAACATACTTGTACGTGGAGGAGGGAAAGACAACAAATGTCTATTGAATGCAACAAATTAACGAGATCAATTAACTTACTATTTTTGAGGCACTTTTCGAAGCTAACGAGCAGGTTTTTATGCTCATGAATCACTTATACTCCCACGTCCAAACAGTCCAATTCTCCAAATGTGTATATGGTAGAATGCATGTAAAGATAATTACTTTGACACTTGTGGAAAGGGTTATCAAGGACAAGGATCACTATGAAACAATGGAATGAGTGAATTCATAATGGTGCCAAGAATCCTCCAACATTACAATACAATGGGTGTCCTCCCTTGGTTAGACCATCTAATCCCTTTTTATGGAATGATTGAGATGGGTTTTATGGTTTTCAAATAGTTATGGAGGTTGCAAATGAGACCAACTACCCAAAAATTATCATAACATACACTTTTTTGAAATTTTATATTTATTTAGCTACTTTGTAGGCTCACACACCCTACATGAACAAAAGGTGTGTTGGGGTCCCTTTTTGCTTGCAATTTGTTTATTTCAAGAGGAGACGGGTCCGATTCTTCTCAATGGTGTTCGAACAATCAAATGGAGTCAAATTAGGGGCTCTTCCATGTTTGAAGGTATGTGTTTATGACTGATGATGGACACTTGGGTGTCGTCGAGGCATGTTTTCGTTACAGAAAAAGGAAGTGCCAATTTGTGCTATAACATATGCCCCCTAATGTGTGAGGCCAGAAGGGGAGTTGATGGTTGAAATGAAATATAATTACAATGTAGGGGATTCAAGTGATATCAAGGTTGAGATCCCCGATCACAGGTCCAAGGAAGTACCTATAATAGAGGTAAACATATAAAAATTTTCTCTTCCTTAAGGTAGGCATACCCATACTCATATGTGATAGAACATCATGTTTCCAAATCAAGTACTCTACGTATCCATGACACATACTAACTGTAAGATCATGGATATGAAAATAGTACATAGTGGATCCATGGAGTATAGAAAGTGTGATATCATGGCCACTACAATGATACATAGTGGATCCATGTCCATTAAGAGATCATAACCATGAACAAATACATAGTGGATCTATGTCTTAGCATATATCAAGGAACAATAGTAACTGAAATGAGTGAAACTAGTTCTCTCGGTTTTACGAGTGTAATATGTTGTATGGTACAATCTTGTGCAACTCAGGTGGTAGAAAAATATGTGAATGCTACCATTGGCCCAAGGTATTCCATCCAAACTGTTGAAAGGTACATATCATATCCATGTGAATGAATGATCTGAAGTCAAACATGGGGGACACCGTTGATTACCGGTCATTAATGTATACTATTAACAAATGCGAGGAAACCCACTAATGACGATAATGGAGTCCAAAACTTATAGTATACACCGGGCACGAGACATTGATGCATAACCACTACCTAATAGTGAGGGAATATTCCACCAATGACTACAATCCCTAAGGTATTATCGAGACTCTAGATCCCATTCTCAGAGCAGGATGCATTGAGGTCGATGGGAGGATATTTATTGGAAGGGAAGCATTAAGGAATCCTCCATCAAGTAACATGAGGAAATATCAAGAACTGATTTGACTTGGAAAATGAGTTGGACAATGTTTTGTAGGATGAAATACCAAGTACATCTCTCGCATGCACCAAATGTGAACAACGCATGAAAATGACTCTATGAACAACAACCAAGAATGAAATATATTTATAGAGGCCAAGACTTCCACCAATGATGAAAATGGAATATAAGGTAAAACATGAATACCCAAATGTGAATAGAGGTATTCATGTTGAACATATGGGAAACCACATAGTCAGCAATCAAAGGTGACATCTCATCTATATAGAACAAGGTAACGTATTGCTCTAGATCAAAATTTTAGAGCCGCGATTCGTCGTGCATGAGGCATGTACCACCAGTGAGAAGTCAATGGAGACCTTCCACACTAGCATGAGTACAAACATTGGTTGTGATGATATATACTAAGAATAATTTGACATCAGGGAAGGCCAACATGCGAAGTCAAGGCGACCAAGAAATTGCCAACACAGGCTAGGACAACCCTTGAACATTGAACATGACACAATAGTAACTTAGGAAACACTTTGAAACAAATGGAATAATGATATAAATATGTAATGTAGAAGACATTAACAGATTCTCCATATAATTGGAAGAGTAACAAAGCGGAGGAGTAAAAACTCCACGACTAAGGTTTATATCCTAAGGAAAATTACTATAACCCAACTTGTTTATAAACTCAAAATTGGTGCTATGTTCGAGGATGACTCGACTTCTAGCTAGAGATATTTTCATATTATGAAAGTCGGAAAAAGCACAAAAGAATGCTATAGTATAGTGGAAGAAACTAGTGCTGTGGGGCATGCAACTATGTTCCAAGCACATGGAATAGACCTATGCAAAACAAAATGCAAAAAGTGTGCATGGAAAGAGGTGGATACTAGCCAACATGTTTCCTCCAAGGATATAGTCCAGAATGAAAATGAAACGGATGCAAGTGATGAACAATATAATGAATGTAATGGCAATATGAAAGCTCCAGCGAAGCATTAGGCATAAATGTGCAAATAATAGTGAGAAAAGGAAAATGGATAATGTACAAAAATGGGATCCTTATAGGGAATGTTCATAAATAGATGAGAAAGAGAGGCATAGGACTTCTCAAATTCATGGTAAAACTAAAAACACTCCCAATCCTATGAGAAAAACTTGTTATGGGCACCAAAAGGGAAATAAAATGTTGATTAAGGTGTCCCATGTTAGGTAGGTTCTTTTCTATACTGGTGCAAAATGCATATAGAGATGGTTGATGCACCAATATATAATAGTTTGACCATATGGAAAATTTGGGTGGTAAAAGGTTCAAACACATCGTCAGAGAGGGGAGGCCTAAACATACATGAAAGTTTCCAAAAATACCTGACTAGATTGAGAAATGTGTAATGAATAATCCCTAAGCAACCATCAATCTAGCTTAAAATCATGTATCCAAGAAAAAAAATTCCACAATGTCTACAAAATTTGAAAAGAAATATATGACACATGTCATTTTGGTAGGGATATTTTCAACTTCAATGTCTTCAACATTATTCATTACCAAGGCTAAGTCTACCAGCAAAGTCTCAAGAGTGCCAAGGCCTAAGGAGCTATAATCGATAAGATCAAACTCATGAGGAAGATAAAAGATAAAATAAATAATGGAGTATATGGGAATAGATTCATCATTTTAGGAATAGAAGAATCTACTAAAATAATCAAACTCAGTAGGAACACCAACTTGCAACTCAATGGTAGATACCAAATACATGTTCCAACTAATAGAATCATTCAAATGCAGTTCCAACTATAAATAACATGTTTTAGAATTCATAAAATAATTTATATCATTCTAACATTTAATCAAACACTTCATATGCAAAGTCACAAATCTACTCAAAACAATTCCATTGAAGGAGCTAGAAATTGGAAATTGATCTAGAATTTCAGAATAAATTTCCCAAATGTTATCAAGAATATTTACCCTCACATTATCACACACATTTCAAGTGTATTTATCATACATAATAATAAAATGGAACTCATGCATTTTTTTTACAAACACTTCATGCGCCAAGTCTCCAAACTATGCAAAACAATCCAATCGAAGAACTAGTTTTCGAATAAAAGGTAGATGCATTAAAGAGAAGTGTATTGAACCATTATAAGGCTACTATATCATCAAAATACACATTATATAATGAACATTGGAATGAATATCAGTTATTTAGTATATTTTCCAAAGAATCATTTCCTCAAACAATTTGTGCACAAAATCCCAAAAACTAGTTTCCAATTCCTTCACAAAATTTACTTGCATTAATAGATTGAATTCCATGAGCTATTTCTTCCACAAACAACTCATAAATTTCATGTGAATCCATAAATAAATCATATAATATCCAAATAGATGAAATAAACATGAGATAAAGCACTAACCTTTTCCAAATACGCAATCAAAATCAACCATGCCACATTCCACCCAACTGTAGACACAATGCAAGCCAAAACTCATTTTGCAATGGTCACCCCTGAGCTGGAACCATGATGCTACAAGAAAGGGCGCACTAAACCAAAAATTGTCTTAAAAAACCATTCCAACTACAACCCAATGGAAACTATGACCTCTACTTCCACTCCATGGAAATTCCAGTGGCTCTAGGACACCATTTCAACCACAACCCAATGGTAAGTAGCACTTCCAATCCATGGAAATTCCAGTGGCTCCAGGAAAAAAACTAGTGGCTCTAGAGTAACTAAGCCTTGGAACATGATTAGCAAGGATATCATACCATGAGCAGAAAAATCAAACCAAAATTTCCAAACACGATCACAAGATTAAAAACATGAACCAACACACAAGAGTGACTTCAAACACAAGCAAATCGATCCTTCATGAGCAATTCGAATTGGGAGAGAGAGGGACACAAGCATGAGAGTTACATTCCAAAACTAGAAAATATGACTTACACATCAAGTAGATAGACCAAGAGGCACACTAATCCAACTCACGAGGGTGCACTAGGTGAGATAGGGACTCCAATCCTCAAATAAAAATTAATCTCAAGGTAAATAAAACTGAGTAACATAATGTGTGAGGGTACATAACCAAGAGGGTACATCAAGTACATGATAAGGGTGTAAAATATCAACATATGCTCAACACACATAGCTAAACACTTTCCCACAACCCCTTGCTCGTAACATCATGGTTCCTTATGCTCTATTTTGTTGCATCAGTCATCCAATTGTTTTTTTTATTAATTATTTCATAAGTTCAACATAATAAACATAATAATAATGTGCAAACCATAGACCAGTAACCTTATGCCACTATTTCCAGCATAATAATAATAATAATATGTCTAGTGGATAAACTAGATGGTATTATATAAATTGAGGAATAAAACCCAAAGGTTCACTAGGTCTTCTATTAAAATCCAACGTCTGATTTGAAATTAACTAAGGTTGGAAGAACACAAACGTCTTCAAGCATATACATATAAAATACTAACAGAGGCTGCTTCATCTACAATACATCAAAAAATCATTTGGTGTTTAACTTAAACCCTTATTTGGAAGGGTACACAAGAAGGAAGGCTAGGCCCAACTAGACTATTCCAATTAAAGGAAGTAATCCTAGAGTTTGGTGGGGGCTTATTCAAAGTGAATGGATTGCCCCCTTGTCTAGAAAATTATGAACCGCCAGTGAAGAAAAATTTAGCAATAGTCACATCACCCTCCAAAGGAAGAGAGGGGTTGATTGAATATTGCATCAATTCGATGACCTGAACCTTGTCACTGTCCGAAGGAAGAGCAAGATTGACCAAATATTGCATTGGTTTGAATACTTGAATATTGTCACTTTCCAAAGGAAGAGTGGGATCAATTAAATATTTCATTGACTCAATCACTTCATAAACCACATTTTGAACGATTTGTTGGGAAATTATAGATTGTTCAAGAGAAGAATATCCTTGAAACATGGACCACACTGTTTGTACCTCTGAAATGGTAGGTCACAAATGAGTAAGGTGATTTCCCTTGAGAAAATTACAAGGGAACTTAGGCTTGTGTACTATTCATATAGCTTTCTCAACAATATTAATAATTCCAACATTACTCATAGTGGTTGATTGTTTTCCCCAAGCATGGCTTGTAACGGCTGGTTGCTTGCCCCTACCATGACTTGCATCATTTGGTTGCTTGTCTCTAGTATAATGATCAAATATTGGTGACTTGTCTACATTATGACTTACATTGACTGGCAATTTTCCCCTATCATGACTTGCATTGGTTGAGGAAATTCCCCCAATATGACTCGC
Source organism: Pseudotsuga menziesii (assembly GCA_001517045.1). Taxonomy (NCBI): domain Eukaryota; kingdom Viridiplantae; phylum Streptophyta; class Pinopsida; order Pinales; family Pinaceae; genus Pseudotsuga; species Pseudotsuga menziesii. Next base: position 344,128 of record LPNX010253746.1, on the reverse strand, counting down.
AATGGTTGGTGGCATGCTCCCTATTATCACAATTTCTTCTTATTCTTCCTTTTTTTTCATTTTATACTATTGGTTACTAGTATCTAGAATTTCACCATATGTGGTAGAAGGGGGAGGACAAGATGTCACTAGAGAATAATGAAAATGGTTTTGATGCTCTTGACATACAATGCATACTTAAGAAGCATTAGGAGAATTTAGGACATTTGAAGTCGAAAACAACCAAATTGGTTTCCCAAGGGTGAATCCAAAATGATCTAATGTGGTGATCAAGGGAGCACCAATGTATCCAATGAATGAAAAAACACAAGGATTCTGCTTCATAGGGGTCCCTTGGTTGGTTTCCTTGGGAACTTTATCCTTTTACTCAGATTAAAAAAATAGGAAATATCTAATGACTTCTAAGGGGGTAAACAAATTACAATAAGCACACTCCTATAAAAGACTCTCTAAGATACAACCACAGAAACTCACTCTCCCAAAAATCAAACTAGGGCGGTTAATTCCTAAGTTCAATCAATGAAGAGTCAAACATGGGCCTTCGAAAGGTAATCATGGGATGATTAGGGCCCAAGTCCAACCAATTAAGGCATGAGAGGCTGTTACAATAACCCTCATGTAACGATCACCCAAGATGTAAGTACCCTCACAAATAAGGGCACCATCCAAGTGAATTGAGGTGAATATAATGCGTCTATCTCAGGTACCACAAGCACTTATATCTTACAATCACTTGAGTGAAACCTAGGACAAGCATATACGATCACCATTTCCTAATCGACAGTTGGGAAAAATAGTTGCAGGTCAAGTGTTTATGAATGGGCATGGAATGTAAGACAAAAGTCCTAGACCAAAAACTCCAATGAGAAGTGGTGTCACCTAGAGGAATTGTCACTTAACCTAGAGATCCTAGAATTGTATACTCCCAAAAACAAACAAATTAGAGGATAATACACTTGCATCCTGGCTTTCCTCGTGCTTGACGGGCGTGTTAGGTGCACATTCCCAACAAATGCCTCCTGCTACTAATGCATTTAACACTCTCTAGTCAAATTCTAGTTTCATTTTACATGAACTTAGAGAAGTTGACTCTTCAACCCCAAAACTAAGGCCGTAGAACAGAGACTACTGTTGGTTTTCCATGAAATAAAAACAAGTCTCTTTAATTTTAGTTATCTTGATTTTAGATGTTGTTGTTACTTAGCGGGATGCATAAGTGCGCAAAAGGACGATGCTTTAAACTGGAATAAATACAAAAAATATTAGTTGCAAATGGAGAATAACACTTAAAACTTTGAAAGAGATACTTGACCATAAACAACTTACAAAGGACCAAGCATAACCTTTTAAAACCCAAGCAAGATGCAAATTTTTAAGGAAATTATTGTAACCAAAAGCAATCAACCCTTTATGATCTTAATGATAACAAGCTAATGCAAGCCATATAATCTTCTCCGTTATATTAAACACTCCCAAGGGCATCAAAATACATAAGAGATTCCTATATGAACTGAAAGAAAACTATTATTTCATGGAATATTCAATTTTTCTTTTCATTTGTGGAATAATGAAAAAAACCACTAAATGATGATTTTCAAGGCTTAAAAATGAAAATTTTGAAAATCAAAGAAAGACCTAGATTCGCACTAGACCTAATAAACCTAAATATTCATTTTTATTTTTATTTTTGACTTTTTTTCCACTAACCAGGCTCATGTGCATGTTCCTCGAGAATGGTGTGTGGGGAAGGGTACTATCCACACACATTTACCTTTAACAAGGTGTGTGGACACATGCTTTTTGAACAAGAAATGTGTGTGTGCCCTCAGATACACACTTCTGCTACCACTATAGCGCGTGGAAGGATTGGGAAAGCACAAATATGGATAAAACTCAAAATTGTAGATCAATCCAAGGAATGAAAACATCCAAACACCACAAAAGACACTCCGAATGGAAGATGCTAACTCACATTCTTTCCTAAAAATAAAAACCAACCATTATCCAGGAGAAAAAATGACAAAAATAGGAAAAATCCCTATAATTTTCCTCCCATTCTTTTGTATAGTTTGTAAAGTGCAAGGAAACATGCCTATTATTGAGGGAAAGTGTGTGGGACCCATTCTACACGCTCCTAATAAAACTTTAGGGGAGCGTGGGACACATCAGTTTGTTTAAAATAGGAAAAAAATGGATGATTCTTCACTTTTTGGAAAACCGAAAGATGTTTGATTACAATAGAGACCTAAAAGACTTAAAACAACCTAAAATAGCTAGGAGAATGAATCTACCTTCTGTACAAAGAATATTTTCCACAACAAAGTCTCCAATTCCATTGTGGGAAAAAACTTCTTAATGACTAGGCCAGGTCACCAACATACCATGATGATAGAAACATGGTATGAGGGATTCCTATACAAGAAACACATATATAAGGATATATGTTTTCACTACTTTTCAAGGTAATACAACAAGCAACCATGTAAGAGAAAGAGATAAAGGAAAATGAGGAACTTTTTCAAACTTTGATCCTGATTGCTCCTACTTTGCACCTTCTACCTACTTAGCAGTAACAACCTGATACCTACAAGAAACACCAAATACCCTCCTCACAACCTTATGACTTTAACGAAAATATTAACAAATAAAAAATCATATAAGCATTTTCAATTAGCTTTAATAACATTCTTAAAAATGATAATAAGCTTTCAAATAATCATAGATTTAACATACTTGTATGTGGGGGAGGGAAAGGTAGAAAATTTCTATTTAATGCAACAAGGTAAAACAATTAGTTACCTTATTATTGTTGAGGCACCTTTGGAAGCTAGCGAACAAGCTCCTCTGCTCATGAATCACTTATACTTCTGCTTCAAACACTCCAATTCTCTGAATGTGTAGATGGTAGAGTCCATATAAGGAGGATTACTTCAACACAGTGTGGAAAGTGTGGTCAAGGACAAGCGTCATTGAGGGACAAGGGAATGAGTGGATTCAAATTGGACGCAATATTCCTTTAACATTATAATATAGTGGGTTTCCTCCTTGTTTGGAGCAAATAGTTATGGAGGTTGCAAATGAGATCAATTGCCCATAAATTGTCATAACTTTCACTTTTGAAATTTTATATTTTTTATCCATTTTTGTAGGTCCACATGCCTTGCTCAAGGGAAACCTTTATGGCATACATCCTATATGAACAAAAGGTGCATGGGGATCTTCTTTTGCTTGCAATTTATTTAATTCAAGTAGAGATGGGCTATATTCTTCTCAATGAGGTTCAGACCATCAAATAGAGTCAAATTAGGGGCTCTTGAATGCTTGAAGGTTTGTTTTCATCACTAAACATGGACACTTAGGTGTCATCTAGGGATGTTGTCTTCACAGAACAAGGAAGTGCCAATTTGCACTATAACAGATGCCACATAATGTGTGATGTTACTAGGGGTGATAATGGTCGAAACACATTATAGTTCCGATGCAAGGAAGTCAAATGATATCAAGGACAAGGTTCCCAATGATTGGTCCAAAGAGGTAAATGTAACAACAGAGATAAAAGTGTAAGAGATTTCTCTTCCCTAAGGTGGGAATACCCATGATCAAATGTGATAGAGCATGGTTTCCAAGTCAAGTACATTGTGGATCCATGACATATTGTAGATGTAATATCATGGCCATGAAAAGAGTACGCAATGGATCCATGGAGTATATAAAGTACAAGATCGTGGCGATGACAATGATACACAGTGGATCCATGCTAATCAAGAGATCATCACCACAAACAATTACACAATGGATCTATGTCTCCACATATTTAAGGAGAAGAACTATAATTTAATTGGGTGAAACTAATTCTTTGGGTTGTACCAATGTGAAATAATGTATGGTACAGTCTTGTGCAACTCTAGTGGTATAAAAATAGGTGAATGTTACTATTGGCCCAAGTTATTCCATCCAAATAACCAAAAGGTATAAATCCTACCCTTGTGAATGAATGATTTTAAGTCAAACATGGGTGACACTATTTGATTACTAGTCATTGATGTATACCATTAACAAACAAGAGGCATCCTATCAATGACGATAATGGGGACAAATTTACCGAGTATATTATATCATGTGTGAATAAATGTATTGGATTTGAACACTTATATAATCCATTAGGCATGAGACATTGATGTGTTCCCACTACCTAGTAGAAAAGGAACTTGTCACCGATGACTACAATCCCCAAGGTACTGTCGAGAACCTATATCCCATTCGTAGAGTAGGATATGTTGAGGTTGATGGGAGAAGATCCATCCAAAGGGACGTATTGAGGAATCCTCCATCATCCATCATGAGGAAATATCATAAGTTATTTGACTTGGAAAAGGACTTGGACAATGTTTTGCAAGATGAACTACTGAGTACATCTCTTGAATGTTCCAAATGTGAAAAACACATGAAAATACCCTTTCATAAACAACCAATAATTAAAGCTATTGATAGAGGTGATGCCTTCCACCAATGATGAAAATGGAATCCAAGGTACACCATGAATCCCAAAATGTGAATATAGGTCTTGACATTGAACATATAGGAAACCATTCAATCAACGACCAATGATGAGATGTCATATGTTGAGCACAAAGTAACCTACCAACGATGTAAATAGGCCCATGGTGCTAATACTCTAGTTCAAAATTTCAGAGCCATATGTTGTTGTTAATAAGGTATGACCCTCCAGTGACAAGTCAATAGGGACCTTCCACACTAGCATGAGTACCAACACTGGTTTTGATGATACATACTAAGACCAATTTAACATCAGGGAAGGCCGACATGTGAATTAAAGAAAACTAAGAAATGGCAGACACACTCAAGGACAATCCTTGAACATTGAGCACAACACATTATTGGCTTGGGAAACACTTTGACACAAAGGGAACAACAATATAAATTTGTAATGCAAGTATAAATTTGTAATGCAATATACTTTAACATATGCCCCATATGGTTGGAAGAGTAACCAACCAGAGGACTAACAATTATGGGATCATGGTTCAATTCCTAAGGCAATGCTAAGACTCAACTTTTTGAGAAAACTCAAGATTAGTGCTTTATTCAAGGAGGGTAATACTTACTATCGATATATAACATAAATTTAAGATCTTCCCCCCTATCTCCTTTTTAAATATTTAATTTATTGTGTCTTCTTAATATTATAAATCACACAAAATAATAAAATAATGATACAGTACAATAGAAGAAATGGGTGTCACAACACATGCAACTATGTTACAAGCGCATGGAACAGACCTATGCAAAACAAATGAAAAAGGGTTTTGGGAAAGAGGTGGACACGCGTTAGCATGTTTCTTATAAGGATATAGTCCATAATGCAAAGGAAATAGATGCAAGCGATGATCAACATAATGAATGAAATGGGAGTATGAAAGCTGCAACAAATCATTAAGCATAGTTGTGCAAGTAGCAGTGAGAAAATGCAAATGCATACTAAACAAAAATGGGAGCCTTATATGAAATGAACTTACAAATATGAGAAAGAGATTCATGTGGCTTCTTCTCAAATTCATGGTAAAACTAAAAAGTCTCTCAAGCCTATGAGAACAAATCATCATGGGCACCAAAAGGGAAAGAGGGTGTGGACTATGATGTCCCATGTTAGGTAGGCTCTTCTACTGCACTAGTACAAAATGTATATAGAGATGGTTGATACACCAATATCCAATAGGTTCAACCCAATGGAAAATTTGGGTGGAAAAAGGTTCAAATGCATCGTAACATAGGGGAGGCCTAAACCTATATGTAGGTTTCCAAAAAGATTGAGCAATGGGCAAACAATGATCCCTAAGAAATGCTCGATCTAACTTAAAATTTTATATCCAAGAAACTACAATACCATGATCATGTCCAAAAAATATGAAAAGAAAGATCTGATATGGGTTAGTATGGTAGGGATATTTCCCGATTCAATTTCTTCAACAATATTCATTTTCGAGGCAAAGTCTACCAATGAAGACTCAAGAGCGCCAAGGCCTTAGGACCTATAATATATAAGATCAAATTCATGAGGAAGATCAAAGTTGGAAGCAATAATGGAGTCTATGGGAATAGAATCACCATTGTAGGGGTTGAATAATGTACTAAAAGTAGAAAACTCATTAGGAATATCAACTTGCATCTCAATGGTGGATTCCAAAGAATAAAAAATTCCATCATCTGAGGATCCACAAATAGTTATATCAAACTCAAAAGGAAAATCGAGACTGGATTTGATTGCAGTTGGGTCCAATCTATAGAGATGATCTTTGGAAAGGATGTAAGTATCTGAAGTGATGCTAGAATCAAGCATAGTCTGTAGGAGATATTCATTTGAAGAAATGATGTAATCCAAGAGACAACACATGTAATAACATTCACTTGGACCAAAAGGGTGGAGAACATGTTCCAATTCCTCCATTGGATGAATCACTTGGTCAATTATTGGAACCAAGTCCCAAGAAAGTGAGCATGGACTTAAAGGATTCTTCTTAGTAGTAGTTGGAATTTAGAGATACGAAGCCACATAATTCACCCATGGTAGGGTAGTGTCTACTGAAACACAAGGAACATACAAAGGGGGTGCTTGGTATAAAGTTGATAAATGAGGAGGATCAACAAATGCAAGTTGATCAATAGTGACAATGCTTCCATTGTGAGGAAAATGCATCACACAAAAGAGTGTAGACACCACAACATTCATGAGAAATACATACTCATGCACAAAGAGCATATTGAAGTCCAACGAGCCCTTCATAACCATAAATTTGACTAATACAATCTTCCCAACTAATGTAATAAGAAATAGAGGAAGAAACCCCAAAGGTTCACTACGTCTTCCATCAAAATCCATCGACTAACTAGCAACCGAAAAAAGGTTGGGAGAAACCAAACCTCTCCAAGCATATGAAAATAAAATACTAATAGAGGCTCCTTCATCTACAATATGCCGAAAATTCATTTGGTGTTTAACTCGAACCCTTATTTGGAAGGGTGCAAAAGAATGAAGGTCAGAACCAACTAGACTATTCTAATCAAATAAAGCAATCCTAGAGCTTGGCGGGGGATTATTAGAAGTGAATGGAGTGCCCCCTTGTCCAAAAATCATGAGCTGGTAGTGAATAAAGCTTGAGCAATAGCCACATCACTCTCCAAAGGAAGAGTGGGGTCAACCGAAGGTCGCATCACTTATGTTGATTTTAGACGTTGTTGTTACTCAGAGGGATGCAAAAGTAAGAAAAAGGATGATGTTGTCAAGTGGAATAGATACAAAAAATATTACTTGCAAATGGATAATACCACTAAAAACTTTAAAAGCCATACTTGACCAGAAATAACTTACAAAAAGACAAAGGACCAAGCATAACCTTTCAAAACCTAAGCAAGATGCAACTTTTTATGAAAATTATTGCAACCAAAACCAAACGAATCTTTATGATATTGATGGTAACAAGCTAACACAATCCATATAATATTTTCCTTTATATGTAAACACTCCCTAGGGCATCAAAATACCTAAGAGATTCCTTGAAGAACTGAAAGAGAACTCCGATTTAATGGAATATTCAAATTTTTTTTTCATTCAAGACATAATGATAAATCCACTAAAAGATGATTTTTAAGGCTTAAAAATAAGATTTTTGAAAATCCAAGGAAGAACAAGATCCCCACTAGACCTGATAAACCTAAATCTCCATTTCGTAGGGTCATTTTTACCCCTAACTAGGTTCACATGCTTGTTCCTCAATCAAGGTGCACGGGGAAGGGTGTCCATGGGCCTTTACCTTTAACAAGGTGCATGGTGATGCACTTTTTGAATAGTCAGAGTGCATGTTCCCTCGGAGCAATGTAATTTTTTAATAGGCAAAGTACGTGGTCCCTCAGATCCAAGGTTTTGCTACCATTACAAGGTGCGTGGAATCCATAGGAAAGCATAAACATGATTGAAACTAAAAAAATTGCAGATCAATCCAATGTATGCAAACATCCAAACACCACTAAAGACACTCCAAATAGAAGACACTAACTCCCAACATGCACTAAAAATACAAACCAAGTAGTATTCAGGAGCAAAAATGACAAAAACAAGAAAAAGACTTATAGTCCGCCTGACACCCTTTTATATATTGTAGAAAGTGTGTGGCCACACACCCTTTTATATATTGTAGAAAGTGTGTGGCCACACACTTGTTATTAAATAAAGGTGCGTGGGACCCCTACTACACAGTCTTGATATCACTGTGGGGAGCGTGGGACACCTTGGTTTTTTTAAAATAAAAAAAAATCTAAAAAATATTTAATTTTTGGAAAACTGAAAGATGTTGTATTATACCAGAGACGTAAATAATTGAAAAAACAAAAAAGGCTAGGAGAATCAAGATACAAGGCCTTACATAGACGTTTTTCATTAACAAACTCACTATTTCTATTGTGTAAAAAAAATCATAACGACTAGTGCAGGTCACCAACATAATGGGATGATAGAAACTTAGTCTTAGGGATTCCTATATAGGAAAGTCATATCCAAGGAGATACTTTTCCAGTACTTTTCAAGGGAAGATAACAAGAAAATAGGAAAGAGAAAAATATAAAGGAAGTTTACGAACCTTTTTCGAAGTTTGATACTTAATGCTCCTAATTTGCACCTTCCACTTTCTCCATTGTAACAAACTTATAGTTAAAAGAAACACCAAATCCCTCCTCACAATCTTATGGCTTTGTTGAAAAAATCAAACAAAGCAGAAATCATATAATAAATTTCAACTAGCTTCAACAATAACCTTGAAAATGATAAGTAAATTTCAAATAATCACAAACTTAACATACTTGCATGTGGAGGAGGGTAAGATAACAAATTTATGTTTAATGCAACAAACTAATACATTTATTTACCTTAATGTTGTTTAGGCGCCTTTCAAAGTTAGCGACTAGGTTCCTTTGCCCATGAATCACTTGTACTCCCACTTCCGAACACTCAAATTCTCCAAATGTGTACATGGTAGAAGTCATATAATGAGGATGACTGTAACACTTCTAGAAAGGGTGGTTATAAAAATTGGTCACTGAGGGATAAGTGAATGAGTGGATTTAGAATGGTGGTGAGATTCCTCCAGCATTACAGTATAATGGGTGTCCTCGGTTGGTTGGATTAGCTTATCCATTTTTTATGGAATGATCGAGATAGTTTTTATGGTTGGTAAATAGATATGGAGGTTGGAGATGAGACCAACTACCCAAAAACTATCATAAATTTCACTTTTTCTATATTTTTCTAATTTTTAAACCATTTTTGTAGGCCCAAGCACCCTTCTCAAGTGAAATCTGTGTGGCATGCATCCTATAGGAACAAAAGGTGTGTGGGGATCTCTTTTTGCTTTCAACTTGTTTATCTCAAGTTGAGATGGGTTGGATTTTTCTCAAGTTTGTTTAGACCATAAAATAGAGTCAAATTAGGGGCTCTTCCATTTTTTAAGGTCCATGCTTATGACTGCTCATGGACACTTAAGTGTCATATAGGGATATTGTCATCTTAGAATAATGAGGTGCCGCCAAATTTATCTGTAACAAATGCTCCATAATGTGTGAGGTTAGAAGGGGATATGATAGCCAAAATACATTATAATTCCATTGTAGGAGAGTCAAGTGATATCAAGGCTGAGTTTCTCAATCATTGGTCTAAAGAGGTACGTGTAATAGAGATAAAGGTATAATAATTGATCTTCCATTAGGTGATCATACCCATGCTAATATGTGATAGAACATGACCTACAAGTCAAGTACACTACAAATCCATGACATATAACATAAGTAAAATCATGACCATGAAAAGAACACACAGTGTATCCATAGACAATAAAGTGTAGGATCATGGTCACGATAATGATACACAGTCGATCCATCTCAATCAAAATACCATAGCCACAAATATATACACATTGGATCAATGTCAATCAAAAGATCATAGCCACAAATAGATACATAATGGATCTATATCTCAACATATATATGGAGAACTCTTATAACTGAAATGGGTGAAATTGGTTCTTTGGGTGGTACCAATGTAAGAGAATGTATGTTATAGTATTGTGCAACCTCATTGGTAGCAAAATATGTGAATTTTACCATTGTCCCATGGAATTCCATCCAAATCACTGAAAGGTATGAATTTTACCCCTCTAAATGAAAGATCTGAAGTCGAATGTGGGGTACACCGTTTGATTACTAGTCATTGATTTATATCGTTAACAAATGCGAGGAATCCCACCGATGATGATAATGGGCACCAAAGTACCTAGTAGATTCTTTCAAGTGTGAATAAATGTCTTAGATTCGAATACTTGCAGAATTAATTAAGAAGGATACATTGGTGTATTCCCACCACCTAATAGTGAGAGAACTTGCCATTGATAAATTCAATCCCCAAGGTACTATCGATACTCTAGATCCTGTTCCCAAAGTAGTAAGTGTTGAGGTCGATGGGACTATATCTATCAGAAGCAAGGAATTAAGGCATCCTCCATCAACTAGCATGAGGAAATTCTGTGAACTCATTTTACTTGGAAAAGGAATTGGACAATGTTTTGCAAGACAAACTATTGATTATGTCTCTTGCATGCAGTAAGTGTGAACAACGCATGAAAAGATCCTATGAGAAACAACCAATAATGAAAGCCATTAACAGAGGCAATGACCTACAACAATGACAAAAATGAAATCCAAGCTACAACACAAATTCCAAAATGTGAATAGAGGTCTGTATTTCAAACATATGGGAAACAACTCAGTCAACAACCAATGATGAGGTGTGATTTGTTGAGCACAAGGTAACCTACCAATGATCTAAATAGGAAAAGGGTGCTACTACTATAGGTAAAAAATTTAGATCCATGATTCGTCGTTAATGAGACATGAGCCGCAAGTGAGAAATAAATGGGGAGATTCCACACTAGCATGAATACAAACACTAGCCTATGATGATACATACTAATAACAATTTGACATTAGGGGAGGCCGACATGTGAAGTCGAGGCAACTGAGAAATAGCCAACACAAGATATGAAAACACTTGAACATTGAGCACAACGAGAATAGTGGATTGGGAATCACTTTGGCATAAAGTGAACAATGATATAAATCTATAATGCATCAGACATCAACAAATTCTCCATATGGTTTAGAGAGTAACCAACAAGAGGATTAAAAAATCCAGGATCATGCTTGAATTATTTAGGCCATAATAAGACCTAACTTCTTGAGAAAACTCAGGATGACATGAATTGCTGCCGATATATAAGATAACTTTACAATTCCCCCGCTCCCCTTGATTTTAATTTTTTTTTTTTCCTTTCTCATATTATAAATATTGAAAAAGAGTAAAAGAAATCTATAATATAGTGGATGAAACAATTTTCACATGACATGAAACTATGCTCCAAGCATGTGGAACGACTTATTTCTTCCAAGGATACAGTCCATAATGCAAATGAAACAGATGCAAGTGACAAGGAACATAATGAATGCAATGGTAGTATGAATGCTACAGTGAAGCATTAGGCATAGTTGTGAAAGTAGCAGTGAGAAAAAAAAACACATAATGAACAAAAATGAGATCCTTATAGGGAAATGGATAGAAATAGATGAGAGATAGAGGCATGCAACTTAATTCATGGTAAAATTAAAAATACTCCCAATACTATGATAAAAAATTGGCATGGGAACCAAAAGGGAAAGAGGGTGCTCACTATAGTGTCCCATGTTAGGTAGGCTATTCTTCTGTATGGGTGCAAAATGTAGATAGAGATTACTGATGCACCAATATCCAACAGGTTTGACCTTATGAAAAATTCAAGTGTCAAAAGATTCAAATGCATCGTAACAGAGGAGAGGCCTAAACCTATATGCAAGTTTCCAAAAATACCTAACCATATCGAACAATGTACAAAGAATGCTCCCTAAGAAAACATCAATCCAACTTATAATTATGTATCCCAGAAACAACAATACCATGATAGTGTCTAAAAAATATGAAAGGAAAGATCTGATATGGTTTAGTTTGGTAGGGATATTTCCAACTTTAATGCCTTCAATAATATTCATTATCAAGGCAGGGTGTACCAACTAATACTCAAGGAAACCAAAGCCTAAGGACCTATAATTGATAAGATCAAACTCATGAGGAAGATCGAATATAAAATTAATAATGGTGTCTATGGGAACAAACTCATCATCACATGAGTCAAAAAATATATGAAAAGAATCAAACTCATAAGGAACACCAACTTGCAGCTCAAGGGATGAGTCCAAATACTAAAATATGCCACCATCAAGGATCTACAAATAGTTAGTTCAAACTCAAAAGGAAAATTCGGATTCGATGTGATTGCAACTGGGTCCAATCTAGGGAGATAGTAATTTGAAAGGATGTAAATATCCAAAGGAATTATAGACTTGGTAATAACATGTACAAGAGCTTCATCCGAGGGACGAATGTCATCCTAGAGAGAACACATGTCAAAACTATCACTTGGACCAACATGTTGGAGAACTGGCTCCAATGTTGCCATTGGATGAATCCCCTGGTCAACTGTCAAAACCAAGTCCCAAGAAAGTGAGCATGAATGTAGAGGATTCTTCTTGGTAGTAACTGAACACAAGGGATATGAGGGATATGAGGCCACACAATTCACCCATGGAATTGTATTGTATACCAAAATAGTAGAAGCATATAAAGGGGGTGATTGGTCTAGATTCAGGTAACGAAGAGGATCACCAAATGAAAGTTGATCAATAGTGGCTATGCATTTATTATGAGGAAAATGCATCACACGAAAGAGCATAGAAACCAAAAAAATCATAACATATAGATAATCACCACCCATAGAGAATATTGAAGTCTAATGGACCCTCCATAAGCATGGGAAAGTGAGGAAGAAACCCCAAAGGTTCACTAGGAATTCTATCAAAATCCATCGGTTAATTGGAAAATGACACAAGGTTGGGAGAACCCAAAAATATCTAAGCATATGCATATAAAATTCTAATAGATACTCCTTCATCTACAATACATCAAAAAACCATATGGCGTTTAACGTGAACCATTATTTGGAAGGGTGTAGAAGAAGGAAGGTGAGGCCCACCTAGATTATTTCAGTCAAAGGAAACAATCCTAGAGCTTGGCGGAGGCTTATTTGAAGTGAATGGAGTGCCCCCTTGTTTAATTTTTTTTTAACTAGCGGTGAATAAAAATTGAGCAATAGCCGCATCACTCTCTACAGGAAGAGTGGGGTCCACTAAAGATTTTATTAATTCAAGCACTTGTACCTTGTGATCCACCAAAGGAAGAGAAAGGTCGACTAAATATTGCATTGGTTTGACCACTTGAATCTTGTCACTCTCTAAAGGAAGAGTGGGATCAATTAAATATTTCATTGACATAGTCATCAAACATAGGTTGAATTGGATGCTGGGAAATTATAGGTTGTTTAGGAGCAATAGATCCTAGATACATGGACCACACTCTTTATACCTATGGAATGACAGGGAACAGATGAGTATGGTGATCTTCCTTGTAAAGCTTACAAGGGAACATAGATATTGCATCCTATTCGTCTAGGTTTCTCAATAATATTAATACTTCTAGCATAACTTGTAGTGGTTGGTTGTTTTCCCCCAACGTGACCTGCAACGACTAGTTTCTTTCCTAGACCATGATTTGCAACGACTAGTTTATTTTCTCCAGTATAACTATTAGTGATTGGTGACTTGTCTCTAGTATTAATTGTAGCGACTGATGGATTTCCTACGGCATTAATTGTATTGGCTGAGGAATCCCCCCTGAACATGATTTGTAATGGCTGGAGGCATGCTTCCTTGTCTTCACATCTTCTTCTTAATATTGCTCTTTTTGTTCCTTTTAGACTACTGGTTACTAGTATCAAAACTTTCACCACATGAGGTATAAGGAGGAGGAAAATATATCACTGACGAAGAAGAAAAAGGGATTTGATGCTCTTGACATTTACTATTTTCTTTAGAAGCATCAGGAGCATTCAATACATTTGGAGTGGAAAACAACCAAACTGGTAGCCCCATGGTGAATCTAGGAAGATTCAAGGTGGCCATCAAGGGAGCACCAAATATTCCAATGAATGGGAAATCACAAGTATTTTCGTCTAGAGGTGTCCCTTGATTGTTCTCATCATGAAATTTGACCATATACTTTGATTCAAAGAATAAGAAATCTCTAAGGCCTTTTAAAGGGGTCAAAAAATTACAATCAACACACTCCTATAAAAGACTCTTTAAGATACTTCCAAGCAATCTCACTCTCCAAAAAATCAAACAAGGGTGGTTATGTCCCAAGTTTAATCAATGAAGAGTTCAACATGGGCCTTCTAAAGGTCATCATAGGATAATTAGGACCTAAGTCCAACCATTGAAGGTGCGAGACATAGTTAGGGTAACCCTCACATAACAATTACCCAAGGTGCAAGCATCCTCCCAAAAATAGGCACCCTCCAAGGGACCTAAATTGAATATTATGCATTTATATTATGTATCTCAAGCACTTCCCACTTGTAGTCACCCGGGTGAAACCTAGGACAAGCAATTATGGTCTCCACGCCACAATCGACAATTGGGAAAAATAGTTGTAGGTAAGGTGTAAGTGAATGGGTAGGGAATGTAGGACACAAGTGCTTGACCCAAAAATCCAAATAGAAGTGGTGTCACCTCGAGGAATTTCCACTTAAACTATAGCTCCTATACTCGTATATCCCACGAAACAAACAATTGAGGGGATAATCCTACTTGCGTTCCTGACTTTCCCCATGCTTGATGTGCGTGTTAGGTGCACTTTCCCTACAACTGCCTCCTTCTACTAATGGATTTAACACTCTCTAGTCAAATTTTAGTTTCATTTTATGTAGCCTTGGAGAAGTCACTAGTACATGTGGACATTTTCCCACGAAAAAATGTTTCTATTGCAACACTTTTACATTGCTATAACGACGAACTTGACCCCTTTTTTTTTTCATGGAAAAACTTTCATCGCTGTAGCAATACTTGCCATAGTTCATCGCTAAAGAGATAGAAAAGACATGAAACATGCTTTGTTTAAAAAAAAAATTGTTTTGCTTAAGCGACACTTCCTCGTCACTATAGCAACACTTCTATCGTCACAATAGTAACACTTCATTGTCGATATAGCGACACAGTTGTATGTTTAAAAAAAATTAAGCCTGCTATACTCTGTCGTTGTTGTGACAAAGGTCCGTCGCTATAGCGATGAAAAGTCCTTGCAAGTTCTAATGGAATTGCTAGGTCTTTTCGTTGCTATAGTGACACAGGTCCATTGCTATAGTGACGACAAGACCTTGCAAGCTCCGACGGACTTGCTAAACTAGCAACGGAAATTTCCATCGCTAGTTTAGCAAGTCCATCGGAACTTCAAAGATCTGGTCGTCGCTATAGCGACGGAGATGTCTATTTAATTTTTTTTTAATGTTATACCCTCACTGACCCCACTGCTATTTGATATCATGTGCTCCAAGCCAAACCAACAATAATGGTGCACACTTAGAATCTGGCCTTATAATTTTCACTCAGTTTCATAAACTTAGATTTGGTTATTATAAATCATTGTTCTATTTTACTTTAAAAAAAATTATACTTATTGATACATTTGCACAAATCCAACACCAATTTTCCTCAATGTTGTTTTTAAAGATTTAATGAAGTCAAATTAGCAATAGGAATTGGATGGAAATGTACATTTGAAGAGGCTATAAGTTAGAGCATGCATGCTACCAAATGAAAGGTGGTGGTGGAATCTCAACCTTATATTATCGCCTCACAAATTGTGAGAAAGCATTGGTAAAAGGAGAACAAGTCACTGTGGCTAATGCAAGAAGCTTCTAGTCAACAAGTGGAGGACATGTAGCCACTTACGAAACAAAGAGACACCATAGTGGCTCCTTGATATGAGGCTAAATAAAGCCTCTGATTGAGCGATTAGCGAGAAGGAAAATACAAGATTAAAACTTATTATAACATGTTTTGAAAACAACGTCCACACTAATACATTCACCCCGACAATTCCAATAGTCCATGCAATAAATTTAGTAAATACACATATAATGCATGGAATTGGAGGTTTACTGTTGCAATTCATGGCCAGAATAACTATCAGGGTTGAAATATGTTTATTTGATTGTTGATCACCCAAAAACATTTCCCAGAACTATCTCAAATTGTTGATCATTGACTGCCTTGATTGTTGGGCACAAAACCTTTCCAAAATAGTGAATACTTACTCAAAGAAACCCTACAATAGTCCTCAAAGTTGATGTTACCCCCTTGTTCAAGCCGATGGTATGGTGGTGACATGGGCATGGGTTACAAACCTGAAGCAACAGAGAAGATAAAGTTCTTTGAATAATATTTGATAGAGTATGGGACATAGCATCCATAGAGCTAGCAATTTTTTGCTAGCATGTAATACTGCTAGGTCAGCAACACCTGGAGAATTTTGTTAGCAAGGAGACATTTCCAAGTAGCAGAGAATAATGCTAGAGATCACAAATACACTCTAGGAAACAACCACACACTGCTGTGTAATATTTATTATTTTCTAGAAGTTGTTTTCTAGGTGTGGAAGAAGTACATAAGAGGTAAGTTTGTTCTAGGGTTATGAGCCATACAAAACCCACATATGGGATTTTTTCTCTCTGCAACCTAATGATGGCGCAACAGGAGAGTATGATGGACTGATGGTTTCCATGTTATCGCAAATGATATTTTATTTAATGTATATCCCATCTCTCACATGTTTCTTTTGAAGTATTTTCAACAGGCCCATTGCAGTATTTACCAATTACCATGTATAAAACATAAACAATAACAATATTATAACTAATGAAAAGAACGATAGCAATGTACAAGAAATAAAGCAGTAATAGCAATACTAGTAAATTTAATAACCAGTTAACAAAGAACAATAATAAAGCTAGTCTAGAATTGCTTGGATCAACATTACACTCAGATACTTTTAGGTTCAAATCTTGTTACTGAAAGGACAAGTCACCAAAGGAACATATGACATACCTTGATAGAGAGTAGGTTAGAGTGTTGTGGGTTGAGGTTAGATACATAGAGTAGAAAGCAAGATATCTCAGTAACCATGTGTGAATACCCTAGTAGGATAGTAGTAGCAGTATTTAGCCGAAAAAATAGCTAATCAACCTTAAAAGATCACAACTCCCTCTATCATAATTAACACCAAACAAGTCATGTACATAAAGGTAAGGTCAAATTAGGCATGGCCTAGCTAGGAGAGGTTACAACAGTCCACTTTAAGTATGAGGGAGGTCATCACAGTCCATGGCCCATCTAGGAGAGATCATATATAGTCACAATCCATTAGGATACACCTTACACAGTCACAAATAAGGTTTAGCATCCCTAGAGGGATGACACCAAAGCTAACAGTACAAGAGTAGCACACAAAAATGAACATGACCTACATTTTCAATAGAAAAATGGTATTGGATCAACCTGTGTGTACAAGCTTCTGATAGGCTTGCTATACTAGCGACGGAAATTCCGTCGCTAGTATAGCAAGCTCGTCGGAGACTTGTACACACGGGTGTCTCTATAGCGAAGGCCCTATTATTTAAAAAAAATATTATATTGAAAGAATTCCCTACTATGGCAGGAGGATGTTGAAAATTATCTAGTTGACGGTTGAAATTTCCAAATGATGTTACATTTCCAAGTTTCATTCTCCATTTCTTGACTTGATATGGAAACTTGGTAGCCTATGTTTCAATGTGAAATTTGGAAATTTTCTGAACCAAGTTTCTCCCCTATATTGTTCTTTTGGCTTCAGCACATAATGTATAATATTTCAACCTCTAGGAGTGAAACATAATCCTAAACAAAAAAGACACCGAAAATAACATACCATGGAATGAAAATGCAAACATTGCATCCACACAATGTCAAAATTGTAGGTCAATTATGTTGGTAACTCCTCCGGTGAAAAGAATGGAACAACAAGTGTTTCTAGCTAGAAAACAAGGTCAAAGTACCTTTAATATATTTTTGAGCATCAATTCGAAATTTTGGCTTCCTAAAACATTGTTAGTTTGCTAAGAGAATTGTTGAATTCCCTTCATGGGGACTGTCTTTAAGAAAGATAAAATAGACCCGAGTAGCAATCCCATGATAAAGAGGTAAGAGGTGTATTCATGCATTTTGGATAATAAACTAATGGTGTATTTTCAAAATGATAAAGGTGGAATATATCCACAAGTCCATCACCAACATTGTTCGAAATGGGTGTTTTAGTGTAAGCAATAAGTAGTAAATGTAATTAAACCAAGTCAAGTTGATGGATGATTCAAATAGGTTGTGTCAAGTTTAGAATATTGACGAGGCACCAAGACCTAAGAACAAAGTTGTGGCTGAAAATGATCATGAGCAAGGGATACAATGGGTTGTGATAGATGATCCATGTGTATATATAACACTTGCTTTCCAAGGGGTGGAAAATATTTGAAATATGTAAGATTCTAGTATATGCTATGGAATAACATTTACTCTCTGTATTGTGGTTTACATTGCATTTATGATTTACCTATAATTATTGAATGGGCGTTGTTAATTTATTTGCAGCCAAAAAAGGTTCAGTGAGAGGTAATCTTAATCCTGGTGGGAAGAGATTCAATCCAAGGTATATGAGCAGTACCATTTTTTGATAGTTGATAAAGAAAGCATAGGCCCACCATTGGAAGGATAGAAAATGTTTGGTAAATTTTCCATATAACTAGCATAAAACAATATCTCTCACATAATTTATTTTTTTTCATAGGGGAAATCAATAATGAATGTTGTCACCGAGTCTACCACCTAAAACTTGGTGGAAAGAAAAAATATGTGTCTTTATTGATTTTAGCTAGACTTCAACAAAGAATTTAAACTTTGGATTCTGGTTCAATAATTGCATATACAATTTTAACCTAAATCTATTGGATATTAGTTCATTACATCCTCTCCAATGGTCTTTAGCTTAACTTTTCCATTAGAAATGAATTACGCAACCTCATAAGTTCCAACCCACCATGCTTGAATTTTCCCATGGAAATAAATATATCCAAATCCATACAAGAGAGCCCATTCTCATGAGAGAAACCCCTTATGTCTTACATAATTTATCATGAAAATGTTTTCTATGTTGTTGTACCACATTTTTTTGAAATTTAGCGTCCTCACATCTTCATCAAGAACATTCAGTTAGGTGCACTTGGAACAATCGTTCTCATTGTGATTTTTCAAGGTTCAATGAATTGAATCGTAACAAGATTCATCAATCTTTCTAAATATAATTGTAAAATGAGACAATAGGCATGCATCCAAATTCCTCCATTTTGTTCATAATATTTTCAACCCTCTCCACCATTGGGGATTCAATGTAGGTTTCAATATCCCAAAAATAACATTTCATTGGATTTCCACCATCCATTTCTTCTCATATATTCCATAAATATCCCCACTTCTTCAAAATTTCTTGCACCACACAGTTTTTAAAATAGGATTGTATACATCACATTGTCATGTTTATATACTTTTTGTCTTGAAGCTCAATCAAACATTTGAAGGGATAAAGAATCATTTTCTTGAAAAAATAGAGATTAGCTAACGTCCTTTGAGTGGACCGGTCACACTACATAGTTTTGAGTGCTAACTTTAATTGCATAAATGAAACAAAGGGTTTACATTGAATTGTCTGGGATTTGTACATCATTGGGTTTTAACTTTTTTCCTAGAACCCAAATGTAATTTTCTATGACCCACATGGTAGTTATTCACCAAACATACCATTCTGCTCTCAGATTAACAATACAACAATAAATGAGATAATTTTGAGTAGCCATTGAATGATTGAACATGAGAGTATTGAATATATACACAGCAGTAGTGTATATGGTTTATTGAGATACATAGGCCAATCTAGAATAATTTATGTACCTCGGGAAAGTTTAAGGACATACCTATATTAACAAGCTCTATACTCTGTACTATGGCCTTTATTAGGCCTATCCATTCAACCATATCAGAAAATTCACTATGCCAATATGTCCAAATTGATGTAGAGAGTTCACACTACATTCAATGTAGCCTTTGTAATCTGATTTATTATTATTATTATAATGTTTAATCCATTATTAGGCATTCATTAAAATAATTACTAGATCTGCCTTTAACTTCCACATCACAAAAAAAATAGCTTTGTCTTCATTGAAGACCCGTTGAATTTAATCAAGATGGTTATGAACATCAAACAAAAATGCAAAAAAAAATTAGCATTTACATGTTTATATTCCAACTCTTGAAGACCTAATTTTAACAAATTCTTGAAAACTATATAGACTTGAAGTTGAGTAGTTTATAAATTCTCGTTCAATGCAGTGTGGCCCTTATTCAAATTTTCGACCCTTAGAAGTTTTACTTTTACTTTTTGTAGTCACTAAATCATTTGTAATAAACGAATAGTAACAATATATTTCATTTGTACACTATTTACCTATTTTGAGGAAAGCAATCTTATGTTTTGAACAGTTGATGTTTTGATCCATCTTCATTTATCATCCTTGCTTGGAATGATTGGGTACTAGGTAGAGACACATATTGTTGTATGTAAGAAGAAAATTTGAGAGGACACACTTCTCCACAATAATTTTGTAAGAAATCCTTCTAGGTATTTAAATGATAAAACTTTCTTAGATGAAATTTAGACCAATCCTTGTAGTTGGACTTGCTATAAAATTATGTTTGTTTAAAGGGAAATGGAAAATGAGTGCAAATAAGTCAATTAATGCAATAAAGGGTTGAAATTATGAAAGTGAATTGATAAATTGAGAAGTTGCAAAGATTCAATAAAATGTCATTTTCTATGTTTTTCTATGCATGCCATTTTTTGTATACAAAGTTGATGTTTTATAGTCCTCTGCTCTGGGGATAGTGAACTTGTGAGAGGTGTTATTCTTTACGCTTACCTTTGGACTGAGGCTCAAGTAATTCATCTGAGTTCTCGGTTGTGGGGAATTTATCTTGGGTGGGTGACTATATTCACCAACAGTGAGCAAGAATCAAGAAACGACACCCATGTAAAACCTATTATTTAACGAGTCATAACTTATCAAAGTTGTAATTTACTACATATATTAATTGATTCAACTGTATGAGTCATAATACTTGTTTTTATAACTTGAAATTACTTCTAAGGGGTCTTTCTTCAAACCCAACTTTTAGGATGGTTACCAATAAAATAAAAATAGGTTGACTTAGTATAGGGTACCAAAGGTCAAAATGGTCACATAAATAACAACAATAAAAACAATAAGGTTAGGTCATCATATCAAAGAGGTCATGGCACCAAAAACAATAAGGGTGCTATTAACAAAAGTACCATAAGTCAACTAAGGGTCACAACAAGGTGGCAAGGAAACCCCCATACCCACAATACCAAGGTGTACCCTAAAGGTGGGGAACCAATCCCTTTTACCTATAGGACCAACAGGACCAACCAAGGACTTTAATCTTTTCTTTCTCAAGGTATATCGTCATGTGTGTTCCATATATCTTTATCATCACTGTATAAGGAGAAGATCCAAAATGGATAATGTGCCACCAGAGAAAAAGATACTATAAAATACTATATAAATATATAGAGAGAAAAGAGAACAAGCAAAGAGGAGATGAATGGTAACATAAAACCATGCAAGTGAAAACACTCTACTCCCACTATCTGTAGTAAATACCCATGAGCACAACAATATACTTTTGGCGGAATTCATAATGAAGTAGGATTCTATAATGATATCTCAACATCTTGATAACACAAAAATATAATGCATAACAATGAGATTCAAATAAACCCATCTGAATAATGCCTTCGATTAATTGGAAAAAAAAATAATTAAAAGATAAATAGTCTAACAAAAGCATATGCCATTTTCAATCACATGTTAAGATATAATTTCAATCAAATTCAACATTAAACATATTGATATTAAATGATAGAATGTTCAACAGTGCTTTGTGCTCATAAATCTCAACTTTTGGATAAATCCCGAGTTTAATAGGATTTTCAGCCCATAACTTTGTTTGGTTCAAACTCATGTTTAATTACAAGTATAAAACCAAACATTGCTGCTTCTAATGTTGAAAACATATATGTTTTGCAGAGATGCACATCAAAACCATATGAGTATTGTCTTGAATGCATATAAAACCCAAAGAATGCATTCTATATGTAATATGCATATCTCTATAACCTCTATTAGTTTTACCTAATAGAATTTTAAAACTCACTTTACAACCTAACTTGAAAATTATTTGGAAGGTGTCTCTAGAATCTAGTACAATTCATAATGGTGTGACTGTTAATGTGAGTAAAATCAACTAATTTCAACATCTGTCAAATCTAAATGGCAAAAGACAAAACATCACATAAAATAATTCAAACAATTCAAAAAATTCAAACCTATATTCTTGGTTTATTATATATCATATTTAATTATGAAGTAAAGTTTTCACAACTTTAGTTGGCTTTGGGCTTGCTTCAAGCATGAAAGTTTCTGTCATAAATCAGAGCATGCCACAAAGAACATATAATATTGATATACATACATTAGGATGACCTTTTAACTTCTAAATAGTATGTTATTACAAAAAGATAAGGATTACATCAAGCCTAGGATACAATTTCGATATGCGGTGTCCCTAACCAAACTGATCTGATTTGTTTGTTGAAAGTTTATGTACCTTTGGGTTTGGAATTTCATCAAACACTTAGGAAACAACCCTCTAAGACGACCAGTGGCTGATTTTGACTGATTTGGTTAAGTTTGGGTGGTGTTTTGTATGGGGTTGTTCTAGATTTCGAACATCAACAATTTTTTAACAATAGAAGGTGCACATAATAATATTTCATTCCATTTATCTCAAGGAAATGATGTTCAATGTACATAACTGACAATGCCTCAAAACAACAAAATGCCTCCACATTTTCGTTAGACTGGATTGAGAAGCTGGTTTTAGTCACACTTGGCCAAGTCAAACTGGGTCAGCCTGACTGCATCTATTTTTGACTTGACCGAATATGAAGACAATGTTGTACATGACAACACACCCTTGTAACCTAGGGTCTGGGGTTACCAACTTACTAATATAATTGCAGACAATCAACTTTTACATAAAATGAAATAGGAATAGGAAGAGAGTTTGGCTTACCCTGTTTATGACGGTTGATCCAAGCTAGGTATTCTCCTACTTCAACCTTCTCCAAGGCTTCTGGGGTTGCTTCTCTTCACCTCCAAAGAGCCAATTCTTCAAGAAATATCTCATACACATATATATAAGAGGTTAGATGAAATGCATATTAATAACATAATTGAAATCATTCATTAACCAATATACATGAGAAAAACACAATACAAAGATTGGAAGAAGAAATCTCTTTATTAACAAACAGTGAATAGGTGAGAATACAACCCAGCTTCTGGCACAAGGAATCCTCTACAACCGAGGAAACTAAGTTCTGCTGCTCCAAGAATCCGAAGGTCTTCTATCTCTACTGCGGTTGTATCAACCTGGTTTGTCCTAAGTTCCGATTCACCTGGAACTTCACTGATTCCTACCTATTCAAAAGAACCGTCTGTATCTAATCTCCTCCTTTGAGGGGGCGGTGGAGGCTCCACTGTAGTAGTCAGAGGAAGATTTGCAACCTTCTTGACCTTCTGAGAGTTTGGTACTCCACGGTTAAAAATTGACTCTTCACACACCCTAAGGCTGACTAAACAGAAACAAACCACACATCACTCACTACAAATTTCCTAAAGCCAAAGCAGACACAAAGGGTATAAGATATGCTTTCCAAAAGGAAGCTAAGAGATATTTACTTGGAATCCCTGTAGATGTTCTTAGGAACAAGTGGAGGAATCACCCAACCTTTCTCCCAAACCTTCGATCGGGGTTACCTTCCAAGCCCGTCCAAGGTCAACCAGAAATAGCCTTCCGGTGTAGTTGTGTATGAACCCTAGATGTCAAAGAGACTAAAGGCTACCGCAACTATACTAACAGTATGGGGAGATAGTCGCAATCCTGGTTCATACACATGGGCAGGGTAGCAAAAGCTCAAAACCCTGTCAATACTGGCACCGCACGGGGCCCAAGAGGTGGTATTGACAAAAGTCCCGAGATGCGCAAAAACCTTGGTCTACGCTTTGACAAGGAGTCAGAGGGTTATCTCCTCAGTCCAAGCCTCCACATGACCTCGTGCTTAACTCCCTTTTGAGAGGATCTTCCCAAATACAATCAACATAAAAGAGGATTTACCTATTGATTGGCCAGCTACGTTTGAAACCAAATACTTGTGGAGAGTTTAAACTCCCTAATCCACAAGTCTAGCCTAAGCTAGTTGGTGTAGGAGCCTAAA
This sequence comes from Pseudotsuga menziesii, assembly GCA_001517045.1. Taxonomy (NCBI): domain Eukaryota; kingdom Viridiplantae; phylum Streptophyta; class Pinopsida; order Pinales; family Pinaceae; genus Pseudotsuga; species Pseudotsuga menziesii. Next base: position 319,584 of record LPNX010253746.1, on the reverse strand, counting down.
AAATAAAACCTACTAATAATTTTTAATTATATCGTTCATTTTAAAAGGCTATTTTTAGTTAGAGGTAAATGGCATGAAACTAGTGTGATGTTATAGACTCGATATGTGTTATAGCTGATTTTACCACACATGGTGGATCACCCAATTATGGCCGTCCCTGTCCCTCTACAGACTCTTTGGATCCCATGGACCATTTTTGTACCTTTGATGTTTCCAAGATCATCCCTAAAAATATGCATTATTTTCCATACATGACTTTTAAACCTATTCTCGCGTATATACGTGGATATGACCCATAAACCCGCC
>LPNX010253746.1:292812-319208 GCA_001517045.1 Pseudotsuga menziesii | reverse complement strand
TTTCCTTGATGTGGATCTGAGTCACTTGTCTCTTGGCCTTCCATATGCCTTGAGATCGCTCAGATTTGACCTTCCATTACCCCATTGAAGCACTATATAAGTAACCCTTTGGATACATTGAAAGGAGAAGAATTGAAGAGGAAGAAAACTATAGTCCATTGTTGCCAGAGCTTATACTTGAGTCTGCATCCCTTTGTCCCTTGCAGAACTTTGTGTTCTTCCCAAGCTTGCCTTTTCTTGTGAGATTTCTATCAAGAGATGGAGGATTGAAGTGGTGAAGACCTAGGTGGAGGACTCAGTTTCTCCGATTCGCAGACGTGTCGACAGAGGTTGTCACTATTGTAATCTCTTATTTATATTAATAGAAATATCTTTTCCTGTCCAATAATGTGTATTTAAATGAACATTGAATGCATGGATGATTTTAAATGCTTATATGTTATTGATTATATATGCTAGAGTAGGTCTAACACCATTATATAGCATGCTTGTCTTGTTTGCTGAATGTTGAGAGAGCAAATTGCTAATACAAGCGAGAGTGGAAAAGCTCAACGAGGATCTACATCAACCATCTGGAATAAGGTATGTTTCGAGATCCTTTAGTGTTAGATGTTTTAGTTCTCTTGCATATGGGAAAGGATTGATTTCTACGGTTACTCTGTCTGTTGTGGTACCCCAAGCCATAGGAAGTTTTCTCCGTAACCGAATTGGCGACCATACTGGGGAGTTCCTAGTCATTTCCTTTTGGGGGTTTCATCGGCATTCAATGTTCTTGAATTGCTCTGATTTCTCTGTTTCTGAGTCGGGTCTGGGAGCATGTTTTCCTGGTAGTTTCTGATAGGAGTAAATTTTGTCTCAGCTTGTCTGTTTACCTTCTTTTTATCTCTTTTTCTTCCTGTACGCAAGTTTTTTCTTCACAGTCGCGTGTACACGTGGTTTCTACTGGGATATCCGCATATATACGCGGGTTTTCTGCACATAGTCCCGTATGACCTGAGTTTTTCCTTTTTGGGGAAGATTAAGTGTTGCTGGGTGAGTTTGGATAATTGCTGCGTCTTCTTGGATGCTTCTAGAGTCTGTATACACCTCTGTTTCTTACCAGTGACGCTTTTTAGTTTGAATTTTTTGAAAATGTTCTTGTCATTTCATTTTCTATTTTTTGTTTTGGGATTAGTGCATTAGGTCTCTTTTACCTTAGTGCTTTGCTTGGGTGCTATCTGATAGTGCTTGCAAAGTCTGGGGGTTGTAGAGTCACACTTTTTCTTTATTATCTCATTTTAATTCAAAAAATACAAAATCATTTGCTTTTTGCATCATTATGCATTGTTGCATTTTGCATTTTGCATGGTACTTGCGTTAGGTTTGCTTGGAGAAGTATTAGTCAGATTTTCATATAGGAATGATTGCATATTCATTTGAAGGAAAATTTTGCACTTCACATAATAGCATACCCCATTTTTCATTCGACACAGTGCATTTGCATTGATTGTTAGGTGTGCATTTTACTTCTTGTTGCGTCATAACATCATTAGTTGCATGACCATTTTCCCTTTTGAGTAATAAGCCAATTAAAATCAACGCATAATAAAATGAATTATGGTCTTTTATTTTATAGGGTGCACCAACAAGATTAGGTTTTAGGGTCTTGGAATAGTTCATTGTGAGTAAATTCTCCAAGACCACTAAACGAAACATTTATGTGTCTGTCCGAGTGAGAGTGTGAAATTCCTTTATATAATTAGTGTTTCTCAGGGTCCTCCTCTTAGAAGGGAGTTAAGGACGAGGCAGTGTGAGCGGTTATTGATTGGGATGACCCCTGGTCATAACTGAGTAGCACCAGAGATATTTCCAGGATTGTATTCGTATTTGGGGGCTCTTTCGAGAGTTTCGGGCTTTACTACCCTGCCCATACGGTCAATCCCGCCTGCGACTGTCCGCTTGAGCATTGCTTATATTAAGGTGACCTTAGTTGCCTTACCTAGGTTATCGACGGGGTACTTCGCAGAGGTTATTTAGCAGGTCTCCTGGCCAGGTAGGGGTCGGATAGCATAGTCGCTATATGCGTTGAAGCTGAGGGCCACTATAATTGGTTACGAACCTCCGCTTGTTGTGTATGGGAGTCTCAAGCCTCTCCTAGGTGAGACATACCTGCTTCATTTGGGAGCTCACATATCCTACCCTTGTTTGCTTGTGATTTGGATTTACATTATATAGATGTTTGCTCTGTGCATGCTAGTTTTCCTAGGGTTTGCATAATTAGATCGAGTCTTTTTCATTTTTTGAGTCATTGTGGATTCGAGCGTGGCACTTCACTGTTCTCATCGTTTAGTAGGGATTCCACCTTCCATGTCTCCTCCTCCTTTGGGAGAGAGAAATAGACAGTCCGAGCGGACTACTTCTCACATTGATTCACACACGATGGGAGATAATGAGGATGCGATTCCTGAGATGTCTTCTCCACCTCACGAGGTTGGGGATGCAGATTCTACTCCCATATATGATCCTTCACCAGAAATACCTTCACATTCTGGTTATGATCCCTCATTCACAGGTCGCTGGTATTGGTTACCAGGCAGCGAGACTCATTATGAACCCAAAAGCACTAGTCATGTTCATTATGGCATGCCTGCTAGCCCTGCACACAATCCGACACATCATGCCGAGTCAAAATTTGAACCTAGCACTACGCCTTGGGGCACTCCTATTCCTTTCCATGCGGAGATATTTGGGAGCACTAGTCACATTGCACCTTCCATCCCGGTGGTGGAAGCTACCTCACATGTACGTTCTATACCTAGTGTTAGTAGTCATATGCGGATACCAAAACTGTGACAAGTGACCATAGGGAGCACCACTTACATCCCTTTACATGTCCCTTCGTCCTCAAACCCTACTCCTTTGAATGCATTTTTGACAACCCTTCCTCCCCCTCATTCACGTGGTCCTTTGGGATGGAATATCGCTACTAGCCATGTTCGTACTGAGACTGCTCACACGGTAGTATCTCAGAGTCAAGTACCTCCTGTTGTCTCAGGAGGTCATATTCCTGTTTCTGGATCGTCTCACAGTCCATCGCAAGGAGTTCCCCATATCCATAATTATGGAGCTTCTCATGGGACACCTTATGGAGCTTCTCATGGACAATCTTATGGACCGTAGTATGGACAGAACTATCAATCCTATGGGTACGGGTATCAACAACCTTCTTACTCTTCCAATTATGGCTTTGTAGCACCGCATAGTCAAGGGACACCACATAATAATGCTTCCATGCAGCCCTACATGGGCCAAATGGGAGGAGGATATTATGGCCAAGGCCATGGTATTTACAGCAATCAGCCTTACATGAACCAGAACTATCAGGGAGCATGGCATAGACCGGATCAACCTAGGCTCCCTTCCCTCACAACGTTGAACTTACTTGACTTATTGAGACTTATGAACAATCTGGTATCTCATGACCCGACCTAGCCGACCGTCCCTAACAAGATTCCCTCGGAAATTCCCAAGTTCGAGGGAAAAGCAGGAGAAGATCCTAGTGAACATGTCACTACTTTTCACCTTTGGTGCTCTTCCAATTCCTTACATGACGACTCAATCTATTTAAGGCTATTTCAATGCACCCTCACTGAGCCTGCAGTGAAATGGTATATAGAGTTACCAAGAGGGGCATTCGTTTTATTCAATGACCTTGCCATGACTTTCCTCAATCACTTTCAACTACCTATGCGTTATGACGTTGGTATAGAACTCTTGTCAACATTTCGACAAGACAAAGCCACACATATCTCAGATCATATTCAAGAGTGGTGTAGACAGAAGAGATTGATTAAAGCCTTTATACCACCAGAATTTCTCGTTGAGTGGTTACTCAAGTCATTGTTACCTTACATCGTGAAGGATGTTTCTACATCTAGAGTCCAAAATGAGGAACAAGAAATATTTAGGGCACAAGAGTTGGATTTGATCTATGCTCAATCTAGACTTTTGTATGAGATTATACCTAATTCTCCACGTTCTAGTTTCGATCCCAAGATCAAGCCTAGACCACATGCTGATGGCATCGTGGGTTGTAAAAGTACCAAACCCATGGATTCAGTTGTGAAACAAGTGAGCCAATTGTCTATTAATCAATCTGCTTTGGGACAAGCCACAACTTCATCTCAACCCACCCAAACAACGAGTGTACTTTCTGTCCAATTGTCGGACCAGAAGGGCAACCAACAGCCCGGAAGGAATAAGAAAAGGGGTAAAAATAATTGTAAGCGTGGGAATAAGAACGAAAATGCTAATTTTAATGACAAGAACGCCCGCAATGCTAGGGGGGACAAGCAGTCTAAACGTAAGGTAAAGTTTCCTTGCAAATTGTGTAAGGAGAACCAACTCACTCACTTGTGCCCTCATATGGAAGATGACTCGAGATTCATAGCATAGGGCTCAGCTGTGATAACTAATCCTTTACCCCATAATCAAAATATGAACTCGAGGACCAATTATCCTCATTGTGCATCAGGTGGAGATCAAAATCCATCGGAATCCAATACTGGTCATGGTTGCATCAACATGGTACGTGCTACTAAGGTTGTGACTTGTGCAAAAGATTATGGTTCATCACAACCAGACCATGGAAAAGAACCCGCTCCACTCGAGAGCCCTTTGCATATCGAAAACCCAATGGATAAACCTAAAATTGCACCTCACATTCCTAAGGGAGTCCTAAAGTGTTCAGGGCACAATCCTAATTCCCAAGCCACCTAGAACTATTCCATTGTCGAGGATTTGGGCCAAACTCCTTGTGCGATGTATGTGCTTGAAGTACTTCAGAGTTGTCCTCAACAAAGGAAAGCCTTTCTTTCTGCTCTTGGGATTAATGATGATAACTCTTCTTCCATCATCAAATTTGAAACCAGGGGACTACATCCTCGCTTGCCTTACTACGTGTCTCTTTTGATTCATGTAGAGTGTCTTAATATGACCATCAAACACACTGTGATTGACGAAGGCGCTGCTGCTTCTGTGATGTCTTTGTCGTGTTGGAATGGTTTGGGTTCTCCCGAGTTGTATCAATATGCTACTATGTTGATTGCCTTTGATGGAAGATCATTTCGGCCACATGGGATTCTTCCTTCTCTTAAGGTTCAATTGGGAGGGAAGACCATCGCGATTGAGGTCGAGGTGGTTGATGCACCCCTTGACTATAATCTTTTGCTAGGCCAGAATTGGATGTATAATATGCAAGACATAGCGTCTTCTCTCTTTCGAGTAGTATGCTTTCCATTTAATGGGAATATTGTTACAATTGATCAGACATCATTCCATAATCTGAGTGTTAGTGCATCATTGGGAGCTTCTATCCCGATTATCGATCATTGGCAACCGACAACTAGGAGTGTGGGTGTGGGTATGTTTCCATCTCTTATGGGGACCTTTCGATGTCCTGCGCCTGTTATTGTGATCAGATCTAGTTTTGGTGGGGCTTCATCTTCGTTGAATTCGGTGTCTTTTCGCATGACCCATATGGAATATCCTTGGATCCTTCCTTCACCAAGTCCTTTGAATGGACCTGTCAAAATGGATGTGCCGTTGCCTGCAGCAATGATAGCATATCTAGATAATCTTGATTGTGTTGCAGAGCCTAGTCCTTCCTCTTTACGGATGAAGGAGGAGGACCTGCATGTGCTACCTGCAAGGGCAGTTGAGTCCTCTCATGCACATGATTTCCTTCACGATGTTTTTCCATCAGATGAAGCCATTATTGAGGCCATGTCTGGGGTTGAGCCACCTTGGGAAGAGTTACATCATAGATCATATTTTCTTCCCGAGCTTAACTGTATGGAGCGTGAGGACTTTAGGGAGATTCTTAGCGAGAAGATTGGTAGTCCCGTGGTTCCATTGAGGTCTCCTGGTCAAATGGCTGATGGGAAAATGGTGAATTTATCACCTACTATTCCTGTCAATATTTTTCGCGATCTTGGCAAAGTTGAGAACGTCTACATTGGGGAGAATTGTTCCCTTGATGAAATCAAGGAGTATATTGAGCTATTTAAAGAGTTTCATGACATATTCACTTGCTCATATGAAGAAAATCCAGGTATCGACCCTCGTATTGTTGAACATGAGATTAATACCTATCTGAATGCGAAGCCTGTTTGACAACGTTTGCATGTGGTGAATCCTAGAAAAGCACCCGCTATTAAGGCTGAGATAGAGAAGCTGTTAAAATTCAGTTTTATCTATCCAATTCCCTTGATGGAGTGGGTTTCAAATCCCATTCCAGTTGATAAGAAGCAAGGAGCGATCCATATATGCACTGATTTCCATGATTTAAATCGTGCTTGTCCTAAGGATAATTTTCCCACACCATTTATTGATAATATTTTGGATGAGTGCGTGGGAAGCGAGGTATTCTCCTTCATGGATGGTTTTTCTAGATATAATTAGATTCAGATCAAACCCGAGGATCAACATAAAACTGCATTTATTTTTCCTTGGGGTACATTTGCATATCGGAAGATGCCTTTCGGTCTTAAAAACATCGGAGCCACATTTCAGCAGGCCATGACCCTAATTTTTCATGATCTCAAAACAATTATCGAAGTGTATTTGGATGATCTTGCTGCTCATTCTCGTCTGATAGTGCGTCATCCATACCATTTGAGATTAGTATTTGAGAGATGCCGCCATTACCGGATTTGGTTAAATCCTCATAAGTGCATCTTATGCATGACTGTTGGTCGTTTGCTAGGGTTCATTGTATCCAAGGAGGGTATAAGAGTCGATCCCTTAAAGGTTGAGGCAATACTTCAATTGTCTCCCCCACGTAATATTAGACATCTTCAGTGTTTGCAATGCATGGCAAATTTATTGCAGAGATTCGTGGTTAATTTTTTCCAATTTGACTGAGTTAGGTGCGCAGGAAGGTCAGGGAACCCACGTTTGGCCTAGGCGTGGGTGGGGGCAGTGATCCCCCAGTTCGGGCATGACAGCAGCTCCAAATCGAAATCGAGGGACACCTAGAAGTAGCGAAAACAAAGATGGATTAGGTGAGGGGAAGAGATCAGGGATGAGAGGATGTCTCCTGAGGGCCCAGTCCATCTCGACAATCCAGATCTGGTCAGAATCAATCTAGGAGAAAATAGAGATGTGTAAGGAGAAGGCCCTAATTGGGAAATTCGTTGGGATCTGGCCCAGGGAGAAAGACCTGGTTCACTAGATTCAGAGCACCTGGAGTCCAAAGGGGCACTATGATCTTCAGCTGGGAGCTAAGGGTTTTTTCACCATCATTTTTTTTAATCAGGAGGATCACGACATGATCCTGGAAGTGGGGCCGTATTTTTTCTTCTCTGCTGGGCTTTATCTTAGGCCATGGAAGGAGCGATTTAACCCCGACTCAGAGGATATGACAGTTGCCCCGGTGTGGATCCACCTGGTTGGGCTTCCTAGGGAATACTGGGACATGGAGATTCTACGGGACATTGGGAATTCTATTAGGGAATTTGTGAAAATCACTGAGCAGACTCGTCTCCAGAGGTATACAACCTTTGTGAGGATCTGTGTGTATATGGATCTATCAAAGGACCTCCCCAAAGCTATTAGTCTGAATTGGGATGACGAGGAATGGATCCAGAAAATTGACTATGAGCAGCTGCCCTTCCAGTACAAGATTTTCCATGAGTACAGCCACTTTGGGAGAAATTGCACCAGGGGGGATCAGGAGAAGGCAACGCTGGTCCCGAAAGAAGTTCTAGGGAGTGAGGGTTTCACTTAGGTCAAGAATAGATGGATGGGTAGAAGCAATGGAGGGCAGAAGCAACACAAGGACGGACCAAGAAAGAGGGAGGAAGCGTCAAATCCCTTCCAGGTCTTGGAAGAAGTTGTGGGGGAACAAATGCAAGAGGGAGAAATGGTGGAAAAACCCTAGGAGACTGAGATGCATGAAGTGGGTGATGCAAACAATAGCGAGAGACAGTGGCTCACCATGGAAGAGGATGAAGCTAAGGACATGGACTTAGGGGATTTAGATCTGGATGCCTTGGAAGAAGAATGTAAGAAAGATGGCTCAGGCTATGTCCCCAAATATCAGATCGAGCTCTTACAACAAGCTATTATCCGATCTAAAGCACATAAGGCTCTGGGAATAAGCATGGAGGGGTACAAGGGGAGCAAAATGAAAACTTCGAAAGAAGATTAGAAGCAGGGGAGGAAATCGAATAAGCATAGGATAGCATAAATAGGAGTCAAGTTGATTGAATCAGGCCAGTATCCCATGACTAAGGCGGCCTTTTCTGAAGTAAGCAAGGTTCCCCAATGAAGATAGTAACCTGGAACATTAGGGGGTGCAATCACCCAAGGAAGATCCAATCTCTAGCAAGGAAGGTCAGGTAGGAAAAACCAGACATCCTTTTTTTACAAGAGACCAAGTGTAGCTTTGAGACAATGCAACAGATCGGGCAGAGAATTTGGAAAGGCAGTAAGGTAATGGATTTAGATGCGAATGGGGTGAAAGGGGGGATAGCTATATTGTGGCAAAACCAAGAAGTGGACCTCATGGGGTGGCGAGTGGGGCATTTGTCCCTGGTTTTCGACTTCCAAATCCTGGGTTCAGAAATCAGAGGAACAATCGTGAACATCTATGGACCGAGTGCCTTCCCGCAGAAGCAAGAGTTCGTTAACAATCTAAGATGGCTTAGCGCATTAGCATTAGAGGGAAATTGGATAATAGGAGGGGATTTCAATTTCATAACCTCGCTTAGAGAAAAAAAGAGGGGTAGACGGATGCTGGATAAATATCAGGAGGACTTCAGGGAAATCCTTGCCAACAATTCCCTTGTGGATATCGAAGCGGGGGATGGATGGTTCACTTGGAACAATAGACGGGGCAGTGATCACTTGGTGGCCTCAAGGCTTGACCACTTCCTGGTGGTAGAAATTATATCAGAGGGGGGCTGGAGAGATTAGGGAAAATGTGGTCCCCGCAGTTGGCTCTGATCATTGGCCCATGTGTCTAAGCTGGGAGGGGATGACATACTGGCTACTAAAACGGTTTCGCTTTGAGCAATTCTGGTAGAGCATAAAGACTTTAAAGGCCTAGTTGAGCAGTGGTGGTAGGAGATGGATGACTTAGGGGGGACAAGGATGTACAACTTTCAACAAAAGCTTAAAATTTTGAAGGCTAAAATCCATACCTGGAACAAGACAGAATTTGGCAACATTTTTGAGGACAAGAAAAGGATTGTTCAGGAGCTGAACGCCATCCAACAAAGAGGGATGGATTTTGGGTGGGACCAAGATCTGAAAGATAAGGAGAAAGACCTAGAAGCCTAGTTGGAATCCAGAGAGAGACAAGAGGAAGTATACCGGAAGCAGAAGTCACGTGTGAAGTGGCTGCGGGAAGGGGACATGAATACCAAATTCTTCCAAAATGCCATGGTTAGCAATCGTCTGGGGTCAAATATCTATAAACTTAAACTCCCCAGTGGGGCCCAGGTGGGGACTAGTGCGTAGATAGAAGAAGGACTTGTTAGCCATTTCTAGGAAATCATGACAGAGGACAATAGTGAGAGGGGCCAGGACATTGATAGGATCACATCCTTGATTCCAAGAACCGTTGGGAGGGAGGACAATGAGAACCTCACCAAGACAATCACTCTTCAGGAGGTTGAGGAGGCCATGCAACAGATGGCTATGGGGAAGGCCACTGGTCCGGATGGGTTCATAGTAAATTTTTTGCATCACTTTTGGGATGTGATAAAAGGGGAGGTCTAGGCCATATTTGAGGAGTCTAGGACTAGCAGAGGGGTGCTCAAAGCCTTCAATGCAACCTTCCTTTCTCTTATCCCAAAGAGCAAGGGGGCGGATGCTCCATGTAAGTTTATACCTATAGCTCTTTGTAATGTGATATAAAAAATAATTTCTAAGATAATAGCGAACAAACTGAAACCCCTCCTCCCGAGGATTATCAGCCCAGAGCAATTGGGTTTTGTGGAAGGAAGGCAAATTTTGGATGGTATCATCATAGTCCAGGAGGCCATTCACTCGCTCAAATGTAGTAGAAGCCTAGGTATGCTTATCAAGCTTGCCATCGCCAAGGTCTATGACAAGCTCAGCTAGGAGTACCTGGAGAAAATGTTGCAAGCTTTCGGGTTTAGTCAAGAGTGGGTGCATTGGGTTATGGGCCTAGTGTCCTCACCTTTTTTCTCCATTCTTCTGAATGGATCCCCGACTAGGATTTTTTCGCCTTCTAGGGGGATTTGACAAGGTGACCCCCTCTCTCCGTTCCTCTTCATTCTGGCTGCGGAAGGACTTAGTAGACTCATAAAGGATCAAGCAGAACAGGGGAGGATAAGAGGTATATCTTTTTACGAAGGTATGGATAAGCAGATGCACCAGCAGTTTGTGGATGACATTATGCTAATGGGGCACCCTTCAGTCCAAGAGGCGAGAGCCTTTAAAACTTGCCTTGTGACCTTTTCCAAGGCTTCGGGGCTTGAGGTTAACCCAGAGAAGTCCCAGTTGTTCTTCTTCAACGTCCCGCTCATAACCCAGAGGAACATTGGAAGGATCTTGGTGTTCCAAAAGGGGAGGATTCCAACTAAGTATCTCAGGGTCCCTTTAAGCCAACATCTTATTAGGCAGGCATCCTGGAAAGAACTAGTATATAGGGTAAAGGCCAGACTAACAAGCTGGGTGATCAAACCCCTTAATCTCCCTAGGAAACTTGTGATGGTCAAATCTGTCATCCAAGCCATGCCCATGTATCTCCTTTCAGTGCTGTCAGCCCCAAAGTCAGTGCTAAAAGAAACTAGAAGCATCCAATGCAACTTCCTTTGGGTTGGAAGAGAGAGTAAAGAGAAATTTGCCCTTGTTAGTTGGGAGAAGGTGAGCTTCCCAAGAAGAATGGGGGCCTTGGACTCAGAGATCCTGAAGTGGTGGGGAAGGTGCAGGGTGCCAAGATATGGTGGTGGTGGTGCAATTACAAGTAGGAACCCTAGGCCAAAATATGGCATACCAAGTATGTGCGGGGATGGCCGGCCTCTTAGTTGGTCCACTTCAACGGGGGGCCCCAGGGATCCCACATATGGAAAAAAGCGAGGGAAGGGCGAAGTCTGATCTAGGAGCATAACTTCTGGGAAATTAAGGATGGAAGTGTGGCAAACTTTTGGGAGGATTCATGGAATCAACAACCCAAGATTGGGGAGGACCTGAAGTGGCATCACATTAGGCTAAAATGCTTGGAAGAAGGTTGAATCAAGGTGAATCAGTTCTGGGAAGAAAATGTTTAGGTTGATAGGTGCAAATGGGTGGTGCCGATCGAGCCATCTGACCAAGTCTCAGAAGCTAACATCGGAGCCTTGGGGGAGGAACTTAACACTAGATTCGTCAGAATCAAGGATGGGGGTGATAGACTCAGATGGGGCTACTCCCAGAAGGGGATGTTTAGTATAAAAGAAGCATACAACATCAAAATAGAGGGTTAAATGGAGGAAGATGAGATCTGGGAAAAGGTGTGGGCCTCCAACCCATGGACAAAAATGGAAATCTTTTGCTGGCTGGTGGTCAGAGGGAGAATTATCACGGGGGAAAACTTGGGGCGAAGAGGGATTCAGGGACCCTCTAGGCGTGTCCTGTGTGCTGAACAGGAGGAAAGTACGGGCCACCTCCTGGATGCATGCCCTTTCACATCTGGATTATGGGATAAAGGTGCGACAATGTTTAGGAGAAGTAACAGAAGGAGGGGGAATCTGGCTCAATCCTTAAGGGACTGGGACCCGAAGGCCTTCACAAATAGCATCTTGCGCTTTTTATGGCAAGCCTTCCCCGGTATGGTTTTTTGGGTGATCTGGAAAGAGCGAAACAACAGGATTTTTAGGGGAAAAGGGCAGTCTTTGGAGGACTCATGGAAAGTCCTATCTTCCAACTTACTGGAGACAATTCGAAACATGCAATGGTCAGATGAAGATAAAGAATTTGCTGGAGTGGAATGAAGAGTTGCAGAAGCTTGGGGCCTGGATAAGGGAGTCATCAGTGAGCTACCCCCGAAACCCTGGGTTTGCAGAGTTGAGAGCCCGATAGCTTGGTCCCCCGCCCTGCCCCCCCCACGGCAGGTGTTCAAGGTAAATTTTGATGGCTCGGCCAAAGGAAACCCAAGGGAGGTGGGATATGGAGGGGTCTGTCAGAACTGTAGCGGAGAAATATTGCAATTCTTCTATGGAAACTTAGGGCATGATACCAACAATTCGGCAGAGTTGGATGGGATGTTCCACGTAGTCCAAATATTCATTAGGAATGGATGGCTACCGACGATAGTCAAGGGGGACTCCTGGATCCTCATCCTCATGGCTCAACAGTTGGAAAACGAAAAGTCAGCAGAGAAGGTGGCTTCCATCTAATGTCTCGTGGGGAGGATGGAGGATCTACAAGAGCTGATTGTGTTGTACCCGATGCTGTCCTTTCACCACGTTAGGAGGGAGGCTAACCGGGTAGTGGAATTGATGGCTAATGTCAGGGTCGTTAATGTCAGGGCTAGTCATAGAGGATGGCTTGAAGAGTTTGAGGATGAACAGTAAAAAACCAATTGCCGCCATCTCGCAGCCCAAGATGGGGAGGACAGGGGGCAGATGTCTGGCCAAATGAGCGAGGAACGTGGAGGGGAGAGGAGGGTGCACTGCCCTCCCACATGTCATCGTTGTTAATATGCGCTTAGGAGGTGGTCTCAAATATGGGAAATCTAAGCCTATCCTTTTTCATTTCAAAGAGGGTACGAAGGTGATATGGAGAGGAGCAAAATTTCAGTCCCCACACTGACAGATGATGTAATGGTGATGAATAATCTTATGTTGAACCCCATGCGAGGTACGGGAATGGAAGGAGGTCAGATTTGGGTCATCATTTCCCAGGATGGATCCGTTAATTCATTAATGGGAGGTTTGGTTATTTATCAGACGAAGGTGGCCAAGGCTAATCCATATGTTTCAAGAAGAGACCAGGCTAGACTGATAAGTATAGACAAGGAGACGAGGAGAGGAGGAGGAACAACTGTAAGAAAGGAGAATAACACTGAGCAGGGTAGAATGCCCCTGCCTCGTGGTGGTCTTAGGAAGCTTGGGGGCAACACGAGCGCGACTGATAGTCGAAGCAAAGGGAAATATTGCAGTGGGAAGGGGAAGAGGGCAGCGACCCGGGCCCAACTGCAGGCTCAGGCAGTGGCGGAGGCCTTCAAAGATCACATTCCTCTCATCTCCAGGATTTCAATGGAGAATATGGAGAAGGCTCTCTGGGAGTAGGTCAAGGCGATGCCAATTGAGGAGGTTTGGGAGGAGGTGGATGGGTGGGTCTCTGATCCAGGGTCCATGGAGGGCCATGTGTCAGTCCATGACTGCAAGGTGATGATCTACTAGGTCCTTATGAACCTAATCTCTCAGGAGAATATTAGGTCTGCGGCTAAAATAGAGGAGAAGATGGCGAATATGCAGGAGAAGCAGGAGGGTGACGAGGAGCTGGTAAAAGCTTGGAAGGAGAATAATGAGGAATGCAAGAAGATCCTCAACAAGGTGGAAGCCCTCAGTGTAGACTACCACCTCATGCATAGAAAGGTGTACCAGATAGCATCCTGTCTGGGTATTGCGCTATACTTCCCGGGGATGGAGCAGCTTACAGCGGGCGGGCATGGTCGACGCGCTAGCGGGAGAAATGTGGGAGTTCCTCCAATGGAGCATAGTGCAGAAGGAATGCTGCATCCGAGTAGACATGGTCAGTCTGGGGGTCTTATCCTAGATTCCTCGATTCTCCCATGAGGCCTGGTGGTGTCTTTCCTTTTGTAGTCTGTTTATGTTTTGGGTGGCTGCGGATTTGGCCCATAGGCTATTTTAGATAGTGCTCTCTTTTATGTTTTCAGTAAGTAGGCAGTTAGTTTCAGTAAGAATGTCAGGGATTGAGATCTCCACAGTGGGAACTCTCCCAGATTCTGAGTGGAAATTTGAATGTAACAGGGTTGGGTCAGTTCAGAAGCAGGTGGTCTAGGGCCTGATCTTTTGATGGACTCTCTGTAATAAGGTTTTAAGCAGTAATATACCTTTTATTTACAATTTTTTTTCTTCCAATTTGAATAAAGGTTTTATGCATCTTTTAAATAAGGACACTATTTTTTGCTGGGATGAGCGAGCCCAGGAGTCCTTTGATGCTCTTAAGCGAACCTTAGCATCGGCCCCTGTGCTTAGTGCACCTGACTATAGCCATGATTTTTTGATTTATGTGGCTGTGTCCATGGAGACGGTTGGTATGGTTTTTTTTTAGGAGGATGAGGAGCTCCATGAGCATGTCATATATTATTTGAGTTGGAACCTTATTGATGCAGAAATATGTTATTCTCATGTGGAGAAACTTGCCTTGGCCACCATTCATGTGGTTCAGAGATTGAGACATTACATTCTCCTTCAACAGACCTTGGTGTTGGCTCATGTAAATCCATTTCAGTTTGTCCTCACTAGAAGGATGATCGGGGGAAAATATAATAAGTGGATTGTTATTTAGTAAGAATTCGATCTGGAATTTGTTTCGGCGAAATCAAAGAAGTCGTTGATCTTTGTGGAGCTCATTTTTTATTTTCCAAGTGTGGAGGAGGAGGAGGTTTATGAGGATACGTTTTTCGATGAGCATATTTTACTTATCTCAACTTTGGACCCATGGTATGGGGATATCATTGTATATTTACAAACGTTGAAGGTCCCTACTTAGTTTTCAGGGGATGAGCGATGACGATTATGTCATATATCTAAGAACTACCTTATAGTGGATAACACTTTGTACTTCCATGGGGTAGATTCCATTTTGCGTCATTGTTTAACCCATGATGAGGTTGAGGTTTTGCTGAATGATTGCCACAGAGAGGTGTGTGGTGGTCATTTATCTGGGTTTTCTACAGCCCAAAAAGCCTTGAGAGTGGGATATTTTTGGCCATTGATCTTCAAAGATTGTGTCAATGTGGTCAAGAAGTGTCACCCTTGCTAGTTGTTTGCACGCAATATGCACTCGCATCTTGCCCTGTTACATCTGATTATCATCGCCGGTCCCTTCACTAAGTGGGGGCTTGACTTCATGGATCACAAGCCAGCTTCGGCTAGGGGGAATCATCACATTATAGTGGTTGTCGATTATTTGATGAAATGGGCAGAGGCTATGCCCACGATTAAATCTGATGGTGAGACAGCCACGCATTTCTTTTTCAACCAAATTATTACTCGGTTCGACATCCCGAAAAAGCTTGTCACTGACCATGGTAGGCACTTTCAGAATAGAATGATGGAAGAGTTGGCTTCGAAGTTAGGGTATAAGCAGGAACACTCCTCTTCTTATTACCCTCAAGCGAATGGACAGGTTGAAGCAATGAATAAATCACTTAAGTCTATTCTCCAAAGAACCATCGCGCAAAGCAAGATGAATTGGCATATCATGTTATATATTTCTTTTTGGGCCAATAGAACCACGATTAAGAATGCCACTGGTTTCTCTCCATATCAGCTCATAAATGGGATGGAGTCTGTCTTGTTGGTTGAATGCGAAATCCCTTTGTTGAAGCTAGCTATAGATATTTTACCAGACACTTCCACATTGGAGGAACATTTGGTCCACTTAGAGCAGCGCTGGGATACCTTAGTGGCTCTAGAAGTAAATAAGCATCGCGTTAAGGTCCAATATGATAAGTCTGTCCGTCCAAGGAGATTTAGTGATGGTGATTTGGTCCTTTTATGGGATCAAGCTAAAGAACCCTTTGGGGGCAGGGAAGTTTAATCCCATGTGGCATGGTCCTTATGTAGTCAAATGTGTGTTAGAGAAGGGCGCCTATGAGCTGGTGGATTATGAAGGGACAGCCTTGGCGGAGCCTAGAAATGAGATTTATCTTAAAAAATACTATGCATGATCTTCAGCCAGGGCTGATTATTGTATATTATTGTACAATTTTTTGCATAGTTAGGTTTTCTTATGGTGATCGGGTTTGTTCATTACCTTTCATTTCTTATGGTAGATGTCGATGGAGTCTTCCGCTTACATAGGATTTGTTGATGGTGCTAGCCGTGACACTCAAAACTCAGCTTCTACTGGTTGGGTGATTTATACTCCTACGGGTCAAGTATTGTCTTCAAGAGGCGTATGTTTATGGCCTTCTTCGAACAATGTTGCTGAATACAGTGCCGTTATCGAGTTATTGCGGGATGCCATTTCACATGGTGTTCTCTCTCTTGAGGTACATTTTGATTCACAGTTAGTGGTTTCACAGCTTAATGGCTTGTATCGTATTAGGGATCCGACATTATTATGAAGATTCTTACATGTGAGATTGCTAGAATGACAATTTGAGAACATTACATACATACATGTTTCAAGAATTTTTAATCAAGTTGCTGACTCATATGCTAACTATGTGTTAGATTGGAATTTGTTTCATAGACCGTAAGCATATCACAAACATACATTTTTACACACATGTAAATAAATAAAATCGATCATCATAAAAAAATTTCATTAAACATCCAAAATGAGACGTCATAATACATAAGTGTCATAATACAAAATTGGGGCTTCCGAGCCACCAAAATATAATACATGGTAGTACAAAAATGAAACACTCTCAGGTCTCTAAGCTTGAGGAGGAGGAGGGGGGTTCTGATCATGGTAGCACACCATGGCTCTATCTAGCTGTCGAAATAATTGAACCCATGCCCGTGGTACACCAACCACCTGGCGCTGTATGGCCTCAGGAAAGTCCTTGACTTGCGCCATGGGTACCCTGTGTGTCAAGCATACAAAGTTTGTGTGCATGCTTTGGAGCGTCCACATCCACACCCATGATGTCATCTCCTCTTCCCCTCCGTCTATGATGAGGGAAACCGTCAGGTTGTCATGGTCCAACATCTACATACACATGACAGATTGTCACTATGTGTCGTCACACCAAAACATGTCTTTTGAGTCAATATATCAAAAAATACAATTTTTTTTATAATTCAAAAAAATTAAAACGAGGGTTTGGGATTCGTTACCTATGTCTCCATATGCCGCTCCTGGTGGTAGGGGCATGTCTAGATATCCCCAGAAATCTATCCCTGCATAGGGGTAGTCATCGATGGCAATGATCTACCGCCGCCACCATGGAAAGAAGTTTGCTGGGTAGGGATTAGCCACCCTACCTCCGCCCAATCTGCGCATAACATTTTCCCAATGTCGTTGGGCCCGATCTCGAACTCCATGTGGAGGAATGTCCACTCTAGGGCTTAGCCCCGGTACATGCTCAAAGAAGAACATGCTCAGTATGCTACCAAAACCGAAGTTTCTCACCCTGCCCATCTTGCAGTCACTGAGACGCTGCTTCATGTTACTCAACAACGTAGTGCTCCAATCGTATACTGTGGGTCTCATACACTCCACCGCATAGAACATCAATGGCCGTGAGGCCTGGTGGAGTGAAGCTAGACCGACTATCCTGTCGACTGCCAATAGTATGGCCTTCACTCCTAGTACCTGGATCGAGTTTGTCGGGCTTTGACTCCCATCCTTTTCCGTGTCTAGAAAGTAGTATACTGCAATGTACTCATCAATAGTAAGGCCACCTCCGAGCCCGCGAGAGCGTAGGTTTACCACCTCTCCCCATCGGGATAATCCAGTAATAAAATATATGTCCTCAATCTCTATAGTGAGAGACATCCCATCAATGTGAAAACACTCTGAGTATGGATCCCAATAATCCACTAGCATCTACAGGAGTCTTGGTTTGGCCCTCAGGCTGCCAAGACACCAAAACTTATACAAACCGCATGCACATAGAGCTTGTTGGGCCATTAAGTCACCTTGAACAACCACTTCTACATATCCATGTTCCCTCTCCCTCCATTCCAGAACCATCCTGCACATAAAACATGATTTTTGGTCATTATTTACCTTAAAAATCCTTGTGCGCGGCTGCATACGCGACTGTTTGCAAAACAATGGAGTATGTATGCGGTTTTGGGAGGTTTTTCCGTGTGTGGCCAGCCCTATGCATGGAAAAAACCCCGATATCTGAGTGCGCCGAAACGCCTACTTTAGATTGGCCTAGAAAATAAAATTGACCACGGAAACTAAAAAAATTTGCATGAAATGGGAAGAGGAGGACATGAGGAGTTACCTGGAACAAACGGTGTCGAATTTCGCCAGACAATGCTCCTGGAATTCGCGTTGGAAGTTTTGAGCTCAAATGGGTAAAAATTTCAAATGATATGGAATTTTTGAATTTTTTACTATTGATAGAAATTTTTACCCCCTTTCTATAGTTTTTGACCGTTTATGACCATTTTGGACCATTTTGGATTAATTTGATGATGTAGGAGTCCATTTTGAGTGCCGTTTTGACCGTGGTTTTGACCCGTTCGTGCCGATTTCGGTATTATGTATAAACTGGCATATAGGTTAGGTTTCACATCCATTTGCACTTTACATGACCTTATGACTGTTTCATTATAACCTTAGGTACGAACCCATTCTATCTTGTCATGGAACCTTCTTGTTGCTTTTATAAGTGACATGATGTGAATGGTAGAGCTTGACCATACATGGGTGCCCTAGTTAGCTCTTGTTTTGTATTTGGCACCCATGCCAACATTTTTTCCGTTAGGGTGTGGGAGTCCTTTATATAGTATCACCATGAATTTGCACAAGAGCCTCATAATCCTCTTGATCTTTTTGTTGGCCTTTTTCCCCAGGACTCCCTTATGTCAAGTTGTAATTGCATTGTCATGAATTTTGCTTGCATTATTGAGCCTTATGCCGGCTTCCCTGACTTTGATTATCAACTATATAGCTCGAGCTTGTCTCATGTCTAGCCAAGCAGATCCATTTTACATATCCTTTGCAACTTGATTCCCCATTTTTTACTGGGGGGGGGGGGAAGACTTTCCCCTAGGTGTCGTTATCCTACACATGTGTCCTTGCATTGAGCATAGGTATGTTCCGCTGCTTGGAACTAGTTTGTTTGCCCCTTCACACTCGTCTCCTCCTAGTCTATAACTATAAATCACTTTTATTCTTTTTCAAGCTTTTCAAAATATTTGAA
Organism: Pseudotsuga menziesii; assembly: GCA_001517045.1. Lineage (NCBI taxonomy): Eukaryota > Viridiplantae > Streptophyta > Pinopsida > Pinales > Pinaceae > Pseudotsuga > Pseudotsuga menziesii. The sequence continues at coordinate 300,127 of LPNX010253746.1, read as the reverse complement.
AAAGTCCAAAAAAATAAAAAAACCAAAAATCCGGACAGGAAAAATGTTATCTTTGGCAGCAGTCAAGTCGTGTCGCCTTCAAATAGAGAACTATGTATCACATCCATTGGTTGGGTTAATAGTTTGACTTTAGGAGCTATACTCGTTTCTCTGAGTTTATCTCCACCGACTGGTTAAGCTTCCAGTCCCTATGGATCCTCTGTCGATGCCTCCTGTGTCATGAAGATGTCCAAGTTTTGTATATTGAGTCTATGCTTCCTACATTCAGTCACAATTCGCCTTTATTCTCTTGTTCGAAGGAAGTTGAAACCTGATTCAGCCATTCCTCAGTTCTCTTGACTTTGCATGTCGGCCATTCCAGGTACTGTTACTGGTTTGTGCACATTATGATCGATTCCTTCCACATTATACAACTTTGATGAGTACCTCGTGTTGGATGATGAGGGATGCCTTAATTCCCTCCTTCCAGTGGATTTTATCCCATCGAATTCAGATCATTTATTTTGGGATAGGAATCTAGAGTCATTTTGAGTGCCTTGAGACTTGCAGTCATCAGTGGTAGGTTCTCTCGCCATCAACAGTTTTGGGAATACATTAATGTTGAAGTGAATAATTATTCGCTTACACAAATAATATTACTAAAAGAATTGGAATATTAAATAAGCCATAATAATATATAAATTGATGATAGAATAGATATGATGATAGATTACAAAGTGAGTGCCATATATATATATTAATCGTAAAGGCACTTTGGATACTATCCATGAAAGGATGCGTCATTTTAGAATTGTTTACTAATAACTATTTACTAATTATTAATTATTAATTATTAATTATTAATATGAATATGTATTAATATTAATAATTAATATTGATATTTAATAGTTATTATTAATTATATAATAGTTATTTAGTGATTATTTATTATATATATATTTTTTCATTACATTGCCTCTCCCTTAGAATTGCTTTGTCCTCAAAGCACAATTATGGAAGACTTTATCCCTTGTCCTAGCTCGTAACGCTTTCTCATGACATTGTGTGTTGGTAGTTGCAACATTTGACGAAATAAGACGATACTTTCTTTTAAACATTGTGTGGAAATGTTGCTTCAGTTGTGAATTCATCCATCCGAGATATACCCTTAACGAAATTATTTGCGGATCGATTGTCGAGAGTTGTCGATTTTGTCTTTTCTCTTTGTAGGAATAATACTGGTAATTTTCCTTTTGATTTTTTTGTCTATCATAATGACTATTGTGATTTGGATCGCGATAAGGAACTCAAATTGCCTATGAAGTGTTTACTAGAACTTCAACTTTTGGTGCTTCTAACGATTTTTGTAATTGTTTTTCGGAACCATTTTCTGTTGATGCTTGTAGTGATGTGACAATAAGATTGTTCTTTCAAACTTTGACAATATTTTCATTGCTTCCCTTTTCTGATGTTTGAATTTGAGCCTTTGATGACTTCTCTATTGCGTTAGTCATCGTTTCTGCTTTAATTTGATGTTGGTTGTATCAACTTCTGTGATTTGGGTGATGATAAGGTACTCGAGACGTTTGTGGAACCCATGTAGAAACTTTAATTGTTTGTGATTCTTGGGATTTACTAATTGATAATAAATCTAAGGATTTTTTTAACTTCTCATTTTTTAATTTTTTAATTTGTTCAGTCAACTCTTGATTCAAAATTTTTAAGCGAGAATTTTCTTCATTTTTTTGTAATAGTTTCTTATTGAAATCATTTTGGAGATCCACTTCCTTTTGGTGGAATTCCTCTTGGCTTTCCTCTTGCGATCTATTTTCCCTTTTTAATTTCTTAATCTGTGCGATCATTTCTTGACTGTGATTCTTCAAATGAGTAATTTCTTCATCCTTACTAGTGACAATTTTTTCAACTTCTTTCTGCTTCTTTTGTTCTGACTTCTGATTACCCTGTGAAATCATCTTTGATATATCCTGGAATTCTTCTGTATATTCAAACTCAAACCCACTTTAAGAAACCAGGCGTGGTTTCACTTTTACCCTCTCTCTTTTTTTTCCTTTTACTTTTATCTTTTCTTTTTCTTAACTTTTTTTTTTCCTTTTTTCTTCTTTTTTTTTACGTTTTTCTTTTTATTTTGGACAATGTCCAATATTTTAGGGAATCCCTAAAATAAGGCTACAAGCCAAAAATCAGACAAGGTTTGAGAATCAAGGCTAAAGGCCCAGATCAGCCAAACGAGGCTCTGATACCACTTGAAGCGAATACTTAGTCGCTTACACAAATAATATTACCAAAAGACTTGGAATATTAAATAAGCCATAATAATATATAAATTGATGATAGAATAGATATGATGATAGATTACAAAGTGAGTGCCATATATATATTAATCATAAATGCACTTTGGATACTATCCATGAAAGGATGCGTCATTTTAGAATTGTTTACTAATAACTATTTATTAATTATTAATATCAATATGTATTAATATTAATAATCAATATTGATATTTAATAGTTATTATTAATTATATAATAGTTATTTAGTGATTATTTATTATATATATTTTTGTTCATTACAAATGTCCCCTGATTGATGGATCCTTTCAAGTGTTCGACCTCGACACCTCTATTCACATAGTAGGACATGTATTCGTAGTGGATTATGTAGAAGACCTTCCAGACTGGTGGCATTTCATATATGCTACCTCCTTTATCATGCCAGTTTTCATGAGATTTCAACTCTCGTGAGTTGATTCCAGTGTATGTTAGATATCTTTAGCCATTATGGAGATCTTAATCCATCGTATATCTTCAGATTTCATGGAGATCATGATCCTTTGTATGTATTCATTATGGAGAATATGATCTATCTATATTGTACGTGGCGATGACCACACATGTCATATTTTGTATCATGCCTATTCATGGCCATTGTACTATTATGTATCCGGGACTGCTGTATGTACTTGCAGTCATCTGCAGAGTTTGATTATTTTATTATACTATTTGATGGCTGGTTCTTCCACCTGTTTCTTCATCACTCCACTTCTGGGATGGACTTATAATGTATTTCGGCCATCGTATCACCCCTCTGACCTCACACATTAGGGGGCATCTGTTACAGCTGATTTTACCACACATGGTGGATCACCCAATTATGGCCGTCCCTGTCCCTCTACAGACTCTTTGGATCCCATGGACCATTTTTGTACCTTTGATGTTTCCAAGATCATCCCTAAAAACATGCATTATTTTCCATACGCGACTTTTAAACCTATTCTAGCGTATATACGTGAATATGACCCATAAACCTGCATACATCGGGATGTGTGCAAAAGGCCAAATAGTTTTGGAGTTTTCCTTGATGTGGATCTGAGTCTCTTGTCTCTTGGCCTTCCATATTCCTTGAGATCACTTGGATTTGACCTTCCATTACCCCATTGAAGCACTATATAAGGAACCCTTTGGATACATTGAAAGGAGAGGAATTGAAGAGCAAGAAAACTATAGTCCATTGTTTCCGGAGCTTATACTTGAGTCTGCATCCCTTTGTCCCTTGGAGCACTTTGTGTTCTTCCAAGATTTCATTTGCTTGTGAGCTTGCTATCGAGATATGGAAGATTGAAGTTGTGGAGGCCTAGGTGGAGGACTCAGTTTCTCCGGTTCGCAGACGTGCCGATAGAGGTTGTCACTATTGTAATCTCTAATTTATATTAATAGAAATATCTTTTCCTTTCCAATAATGTGTATTTAAATGAACATTGAATCCATGGATGCTTTTAAATTCTTATATGTTATTGATTATATACACTAGAGTAGGTCTAACACCATTATATAGCATGCTTGTCTTGTTTGCTGAATGTTGAGAGAGCAAATTGCCAATACAAGCAACAGTGGAAAAGCTCAACGAGGATCTAGGTCAACCATCCAGAATAAGGTATGTTTTGAGATCCTTTAGTGTTAGATGTTTTAGTTCTCTTGCATATGGGAAAGGATTGATTTCTACGGTTACTCTGTCTGTTGTGGTACCCCAAGCCATAGGAAGTTTTCTCTGTAACAATATGAAAAAGCAAAATGATGTATAAAGCAAATTTCAAAGTAAATTATGACTACTAAAACCAAACTTCTTTTCTTTTTGTAAATAGAAGCTAATGAATTTATAACTAAGTGCGAGAAAACTAAGACATCTTTTTATAATTTTTGAATTTTTATTTGAAAAATAATGAAAAGAAACAACTAAATGCTACTAAATGCAAAAAAGTATAAATTTTTTTTCTTCTCTTTTCAAAAACTTCAAAAACTATAATGCAACTAAATACAAGTTTTGAGGAAGTTCGAATAATCAAAGCATATAAAAAATTAAATGAGGCATAAAGGACCTAAAGTGACCTACTTCAACCAACAGGAAGATGACTTGGAAAAAACCTGACTTGGAGAAACTATTGCACCCAAAGAGCCCACTAGATTCACAAAAGAATAGTGAAAAAATGACACCACAAAATGCAACACAGAGTATAAAGCATCTAAAGCCCTGATCACTGACCTAGACATAAGCACTCAAACTTACGGACCAAGAAGGAGGTCCACCTACCCTTCACAAATGAAATAAATTCAAACAAAAGGCTCAAAGGCTTGATGAACAAGAAAATGTTGTGACACACAGGCTTCAGACTCATAGAGTCATGCCATAAATAGAATAATTCCAAACAACTAAAAGCCCAAAGACACAGGGACAAGCAAACGCTATCCAACTTATAAGCTACTATAGGACACATACGACTGTGTATGTAGGAAAAACACATACGACACACGATTGTCTAGACAATAACTCGCATGTACAAGGTCACACACGTGACTGTGCACAAAGACACTCGCATGTACTGCTAAAAATTTTTCAAATAAAAAAGGCTAGCAAATAATTATGGGCACACTACGCTGTAAATCAAAAGTAAGATAAAAAGAATCACACTTAGAATCAGAATCTAAACAAAGATTGGTAAAGGTACCTACAGGATGGACCCACAACAGGATGGACTCCCCAACAGAGTCGCTAGTTCTTTTGTACAGGACAATACACCCTTGTAATTTAGGGTATGCAGTTACCAACTTACTAATAGACTTGCAGATAATCAACTTTTATAGAAAATGAAATAGGAATAGGAAGAGAGTTTGGCTTACCCAGTTTATGACGGTTGATCCAAGCTTGGTATTCTCCTACTTCAACCTTCTCCAAAGCTTCTAGGGCTGCTTCTCTTCACCTGCAAAGTGACAATTCTTCAAGAAATATCTCATACATACATACATACATACATACATACATACATACATACCTATATATATATATATATATATTACCAGTTTATTTACATGTGTTCACAATGTATATGTTATGTATTTTTATAAAATGTGTTTTAAGTGTCAATCTAAGATATAGTTTGCATATGCATCAGTTAATGAATTTTGATTTCGTGGAATATGATTAAATGAAATATAATCAAAATTTCTTTCTAGTAATCTAACCTGCAAAAATTGACTTAACACGATAGGGTTTCGCACTTGATAAACTCGATTAAGCTGGGAAACCACCAGTTGAGAGTCAAGTCTAACTTCCAACTGAGTGATGCCACATGGCAAGGCATCCCATAAGAGCTCAATGACAGCCCTGTATTCGACCACATTATTTATAGCAGGACCTAAGAAAGGGCCTCTAGAGGCAACTAGTTGTCTCGAGGGTGAGTAAATGACCCATGTGGCTGAAGCCAGGTTGCAAGTGTGACAACTAGCGCCATCTGCAAAACCTACGAACCACTCAAAAGACATATGTAACAACCAACATATGACATAAGAACACAAACCAGCTAGCTATTGTAAATAATGTTACATACAATAAAAATACAAGAAAAAGTGCTAAGCCTAAGCATAGTACTTCTTCCATCTTCATCAAACAGGTTTAGAATTGAGGTAGGTCCCGATTCCACATTCAAGGATATATGGATATCTTCCTAGTAGATATGACTAGGAACATGCATCGTGAAATGCCTTTAACAAGGTAGTATACATGGCAATCTCTTCCGAGAAAGAGTTTGCATCAATATGCACAGTTTCAACGACGTCATTGTTTGGACAGATGTTGGTAGAAACAACATCTTCTACAGGTCTCATATCCTGGTGCTCGATTCTACTCAGTTATGAAAGGGAGTAGGATGTACGGTGAATATCTTCACAGATCCTATCTTGCCTAATCATGGATTCCAGAATGGCTTCGTCTGAAGGCAAAACCATATCTAAGCAGTCAACAGAATACAAAGAGTTCTCTGCCCAAGCATGAAGATAAGCTTCTTCTGACTCCTCGGATACTGAAAAAAGAGTCAGAATAGGATCAAAAGTGGTGTTAATGATAGCTTGACAAGTCACTTCCACCGTCGATAAGGGCACTTCAGGTTCATTACGGGAGGGAAGAACCCAAGGATCTATTCTATCGACAACTGTCTCAACAGACTTCCCAATACATGTAGAACCTAGATTGTTTATAGGGGCTGTGATATCAAAAGTTCCCATTAACGATGAATACATAATATTAATTTGTCACCCTGGTCTAGGAACTAAAAACACAATATCACAAAGAATACAGACAAATATGCATAAAGTTTGCAAAATAGTGCTGCAATGGAAGTAGCAGCTCTGTATAATCAATGAATAATGAATAATACAATACAATGATCATGCAAGATCCATGAATTCCAATACAATTCGAATTCCCATGGATTTCATTCGAATTGAGTGAATGGGTGTAGCTTAACTGACTGTAAGCCACAGTAAAGACACTAGTTAACCAACTGATCAAGTGCCGATTGACTCAACTGAGTCCTAACTAAAGTTGGAGTGCAATGAATGATTGATTCTAACTAAAAGTAGCTCAGAAACATGTCACTACATGCCAACCAACAAGTGGTAGTGCATCAATAACTCCAGTGAACCCCGATGAAGTTAAATGAAGTCAAACTGGCCATCAAAGGTGGTTGTAGGTGCCTGTGTTAGCTCCAGTTCATAAATAATCATTAAAAATAATTAAATAATGAATGGAGGTGCCTTCACCACTTAACTTAACTGATTGTAACCATTAGTTATCAATTAGGTGCATTTATGACACTCAGATCACTCCCAGAGTGCTCCAGTTGGCCTCCCCAAATGAAGGAGAAGGCTTAGTTGGCCTCCTTGACTGAAGGTAGGCATAGGTGTGCTCATGCTGATTTCATACAGTGCTCCTCTGATGTCAATTAAGTCAATAAAACTTATGATAGTGGTTTAACAAGGCGAAATCG
>LPNX010253746.1:261913-289415 GCA_001517045.1 Pseudotsuga menziesii | reverse complement strand
GGGGGGGGATGGTGGCCTTTATAAGCCTCTTCCATCTTCGCCACTCTTGGATATGATCTGGAATGTGAGTGGCTTTATCTTGCCTAAAGGTAGACAAGAGGTCTGTTCCAGCATCATACTAGATAGGAAGCTGGAAGTGGTTGAACAACACCTCCGCTAAGTCCAAAAAACAATCAAACACAGCAGAGGGCAATTCAATGTACCAATTTGCTGCAATGCTAGTTAGAGTTCTTTGGAACAATCTCAACCGAATGGTGTCGTCATTCAGTGAGTTGGAATATCAACACAAATGGAAGGTGGTGACATGGGCCCCTAGATATTCCCCAATTTTGCCTTCGAATTTTGGAATGTCTAAAGGAAACTTGGTTGGAACAGGTGGCCACATAGCAATGTGTTTCAATGGGTCATTCATTAACTTTTTCAAGTCTGGCAAGTTAAAAGTTTCCAGAAAAGAAAGTTTGGGCCTAACCAAAGCCTGAAAAGTACGGGTTTGGGAGGTAGAAGGACTTGCCCCATGGTTCCCAAATCTAAAGGTGGGGTTTCCCCCAGTTGCTGGTTGTGAAGTAATTGAACTACTTTGAAATGGATTCCACCCATAATCCAGTGGATTATTTCTGTAAGGGCCAGTCACACGTAGTTTGAGTTCCTCCAGATGAAACTGGAGTCTGAAATACTGGAGTGGGTATTCCTTTGCTAAAAAGTGAGAAAAGAGAGCTCGTGAATGGAGCTGAAACCAAATTTTGGAAACTTTGACCATATGTGTTTGTATTTCCAAACTGCATCCCCACATATGTAGGTGTAGGACCTACATAAGGAGTGTATGGGGGAATATGTCCCCCATTCCAAGGAAATCCCTGAAAAAATGAAGAGGATCCAACAGGACCACTCTGAGCAGTGTGTACGAAAGAGGGGGAAGCAAAAGGTGCACTAGGAATGTGAGTGACCACCCCACTAGAAAGGCCTACTACATTTGTGGAGGTCGGTGGTTGAACCACCCGAATACTACACTTGGAGTTAAAAGGGTAGTAGGTATATTTGTTCTAGGAGTACCAACCGGGGGAGGTGGCACTCCTTCAACCGAAATGGTCAAAATGGGGGTAGATGGACCCTCTCCCTAGCTAGCCATAAGTCTTCTCATGGGAACACCAATCACTGGTGAGTCAAATGGAAGAACCTGGTCTATCACATGATTGTTCAAATCAATAAGAGGTGAATTAAAGTTTCTTGCAAACTTGTCAGCCTGGAAGGCTTCTATCTCTACTACGGTTGTATTAACCTGGTTTGTCCTAAGTTCCATTTCACGTGGAACTTCACTGATTCCTACCGGTTCAAAAGAATCGTATGTATCTAATCTCCGACTTTGAGGGGGAAGTGGAGGTTCCAATGTAGTATTCGGAGGAAGGTTTTGCAACCTTATTAACCTTCTAAGAGGTTGGTCCTCCATGGCTAAAAATTGTCCGTTCACACACTCTAAGGCTGAATAAACACAAACAAACCACACACCACTCACTATAAAATTTCGTAAAGCAAAAGCAGACACAAAGGGTATAAGATATGCTTTCCAAAAGAAAGTTGAGAAACAATTACTTGGCTTCCCTGTAGATGTTCTTAGGCACAAAGTGGAGGAATCACCCAACCGCCCTCCCACACCTTCTATTGAGATTACCTTCCAAGTCCATCGAAGCTCAACTAGAAATAGCCTTCCGGTGTACCTGTGTATGAACCCTAAATGTCAAAGAGACTAAAGGCTATCACAACTATACTGACATTCTGGGGGGACAGTCGCAAGCCTGGTTCATATGCATGGGAAGGGTAGCAAAGCCAACCCTCCACGTGGCCTCATGCTTAACTCCCATTTGAGAGGAGCTTCCCAGATACAATCAACATAGAAGAGAATTTAACTATTGATTGGCTAGCCACATCTGAAATCAAATAGTTGTGGAGAGTTTAAACTCCCTAATCTACAAGTCTAGCCTAAGCTAGTTGGTGTAGGAGCCTAAAATATAAAACATACTAATAATTTTTAATTATATCGTTCATTTTAAAATGCTATTTTTAGTCAAAGGTAAATGGCGTGAAACTAGTGTGATGTTATAGACTCGATAAGAAAAAGCAAAATGATGTATAAAGCAAATTTCAAAGTAAATTATGACTACTGAAACCAAACTTCTTTTCTTTTTGTAAATAGAAGCTAATGAATTTATAACTAAGTGTGAGAAAACTAAGACTTATTTTTATAATTTTTGAAATTTTATTTGAAAAATACTGAAAAGAAACAATTAAATGCAACTAAATGAAAAAATGAAAAAATGTTTTTATTCTCTTTTCAAAAACTTCAAAAACTATAATGCAACTAAATGCAAGTTTTGGGCAAGTTCGAATAATCAAAGCATATAAAAAGTGAAATGAGGCATAAAGGACCTAAAGTGACCTAATTCAACCAACATGAAGAAGACTTGGAAAAACGTGACTTGGAGAAACTATTGCACCCAAAGAGCCCACTAGATTCACAAAAGAAGAGTGACAAACCGACACCACAAAACGCAACGCAGAGTATAAAGCATCTAAAGCTCTAATCACTAACCTAGACAACATCACTCAAACTTACGAACCAAGCAGGAGGACCACCTACTCTTCACAAATGAAACAAATCCAAACAAAAGGCTCAAAGGATTGATGAACAAGCAAACGGTGTGATACATAGACTTCAGAGTCACAGAGTCATGCCATAAACATAAGACTTCCAAACAACTCAAAGGCCAAAGAGACAAGGACAAGCAAACCCTATCCAACTTATAAGCTGCTACAGGACACACGCAACTATGTATGCAGTAAACATGCATACGGCACGGGACTGTATAGACAACAACTCACATATACAAGGTCACACACACGACTGTGCACAAAGAAACCCACGTGTACTGCTAAAATTTTATCAGAGGAAAAAGGCTAGAAAAGAATTCTGGGCACACTACACTGTAAATCAAAAGTAAGATAAAAAGAATCACACTCAGAATCATAACCAGAACAAAGACTGGTAAAGGGACCTGCATGATGGACCCACATCAGGCTGGACTCCCGAGTGGAGTTGCCAGTTCTATTGTACAGGACAATACACTCTTGTAACCTAGGGTCTGGGGTTACCAACTTACTAATAGACTCGTAGACAATCAACTTTTATAGAAAATCAAATAGGAATAGGAAGAGAGTTTGGCTTACCCGTTTTATGACGATTTATCTAAGCTTGGTCTTCTCCTACTTCAACCTTCTCCAAATCTTCTAGGGCTGCTTCTCTTCACCTGTAAAGAGCCAATTCTTAAAGCAATATTTCATACAGAGTATATATAAGAGGTTAGATGAAATGCATATTAATAACATAATTGAAATCATTCATTAACCAGTATACATGAGAAAAACACAATACAAAGATTGGAAGAAGAAATCTCTTTATTAACAAACAATGAATAAGTGAGAATACAACCCAAATTATGACACAACGACTCCTTTGCAACCGAGGACACTGAGTTCTGTTGCTCCAAGACTCTAAAGGGATACCACTAGAATAACTTTTCTCTTATAGAATTGATTGATTAGCCCCATCCAAAGGCCTCTATTTATACATTGGGAAATAGAGTGGCTTCGAAGGTTAGGATGGTTGAGACAGTTGGTATGGTTATGGATTAAGGCCCAACTAGTCTCATCTAATCATGATTTATATTTTTTAATGTCAAATTAAGGTACATGCGAGTATGTATATAAGTTGAAGGCACGTATGACACGCTTGTTGCTCAAAGGCAACTCACGTGTTCAATGTATACGTGGGTTGCAATGCAAAGAGTCACATCTGACACACGAGTTGCAATGCAAATAGGAGCGTGTGCAACCCTAAACTCAGAATAAAAATATATGAATCTAGTCTGAAGACTATGCATCAATAGTCATGCACATCTATAGTGATTTAGGTAACTTCAATCCAAATTATCCTTTTGTGTTCCGACATAGTGAATGTCAGTACTCCGACGGAGAAGTGGCATTTAGGTTGATAACAAATGCCCCCTATTATGTGAGGTTAGAGGGAAGCGATGGCTGAAATACATTACAATATTTATCTTGGAGAACTCAAATGTCCAAGGAAGCAGAGGAAGTACCTTAGACAAATACATATCAATGTCATATACAAAATCATATCTGAGGATGCCATGTTCAATATACTTGAACACTAGATCCTTTACAATATTTTATTACATCATATGATACAGGTACAAGACCACGTATATTACAAAGGTGGATTGAAGCCACAATCAATGATGAGTCTTCAAAATTTGGAAGCTGTGTAACTAATCATAACATAGTCTTGCACAACTTAGGTTATAAAAGTGAACCTAAGGTATTCATCCAAATCCAAAGGAACTAGTACACTCCCTACCATATTAATAGATGTATTGAATTCGAACATGGAAAGGACTCAATAGATTGTCATTCAATAGGTGAAACTGGCAACTGAAGAAAAGGAGTTCACCAATAATGGTAGTGGATGTGAAGGTATCATCGTCAAAACTATACATCTTCATCTTTAGGAAGTGCTGATGAGAAACCATACTGTGATGAGGAAGGCAATATATCCTCCAACGGATCACAAGAGTGACTAGGAACTGGATATGGGACCTCATCAAATACAATGCATCCATAACAGTCTTTACGGTCACAGAAAATTAAGGTTAGGTATCACAACATCCTAGCAGAGAATAAATGCACATAATGAATGCGCGTAGGGGCAGACTGTCGATGGGCAGGCAGCCTGAAAGAGCAGACTGGCAAGAAAAATGCCAGGTCTAAAATGCAGCAGGCAGGAGTTATGGCAGGCAGGTAGCCAAGCTCTGATACCACTTGTTGGTAATAACTCCCGATTCATTTCTATTCATGGCTGAAACATTTATTTATACATTACAATGTGGCGGTTGAGAACCAGCCTTTTCACCTTCCTATCTATTCATATTCCTATTTATTATTTATTTACAATAATCCCGATGGATTATTCTAACAATGTGGATTTTACGAGCCCAAACTAGTAATACAAACTCTCTTCCTATTCCTATTTCATTTTCTATAAAAGCTGATTGTCTGTAAGTCTATCAGTAAGTTGGTAACCCCAGACCCTAGGTTACAAGGGTGTATTGTCCTGTACAATAGAACTAGCGACTCCGTTGGGGAAGACCAAGGTTTGATGAGGGTTCTTGAGGAAAAGCTGTCCAGGCTTACCCAAAGAGTTCCAACCATACAGATTAAGCATATCCCTGCAGTCATGCAAGAATTTGTTGTAGGGATTCCACCTACCTGGATACACCTTTTGCGGAGGGTAGCCAGGGTTGTAATAGTCTATATAGAAGCCAAGGAGGATGCTACAACTAAGGAAGCTGGTGATGCTGGTGATCAGGGTGACCAGGGTGGTCAGGATTAGATCTAGTGGCATTCTATGGATTGCGATCCAAATTTTGTATATTTTTGTATATTTATACAGTTATGACTGGATCTGAGGATAAAAAACTCGACCTATATTATGGACATATATTCACACACACACACACACACACATATATATATTACCGGTTTATTTACATGTGTTCACAATGTATCTATTATGTATTTTTATAAAATCTGTGTTAAGTGCCAATCAAAGATATAGTTCGCATATGCATCGATTAATAAATTTTGATTTTGTGGAATATGATTAAATGAAATATAATAGAAATTTCTTTGTAGTAATCTAATCTACAAAACTGATTTAACAAGATACAGTTTCGCACCTGATAAACTCGATTGAGCTAGGAAAACACTAGTTGAGAGTCAAGTCTGACTTCCAACTGAGTGATGCCACATGACAAGGAATCCCATAAGAGCTCAATGGAAGCCCTATATTCGACCACATTATTGGTAGTAGGACCTAAGCAAGTGCCTCCAGAGGCAACTAGCTGTCCCGAGGTTGAGTAAATGACCCATGCGGCTAAAGCCAGGTTGCAAATGTAACAACTAGTGCAATTTGCAAAACCTATGAACCACTCGGAATACATCTGTAACATCCAAAAGATGACATAAGAACACAAAATAGCTAGCTATTGTACATAATGTTACATACAATAAAAATACAAGAAAAAGTGCTAAGCGTAAGCATAGTACTTCTTCCATCTTCATCGAACATGTTTAGAGTCGAGGTAGGTCCGGATTCCATGTTCAACGATATATGGATATATGCTTAGTAGAGATGACCAGGCACATGCATTGTGAAATGCCTTTAACAGAGCAGTATACATGGAAATCTCTTCCAAAAAATATTTTGCATCAATATGCGTAGTTTCAACGACGTCAGGGTTTGGACAGATATTGCTAGAACCAACATCTTCCGCCAGTCTCATATCGAACTATTGGTGCTCGATTGTACTTAGTTATAAAAGGGAGTAGGATCTATGGTGAATATATTCACAAATATTATCTTGCCTACTCATGGCTTCCAAAATGGCTTCATCCGAAGGCAAAACCATATCTAAGCAATCAACGGAATACAAAGAGTTCTCTGCCCAAGCAGGAAGATAAGCTTCTTCTGACTCCTCGAAGACTGAAAAAGGAGTCGAAATAGGATAAAAAATGGTGTCAAAAATAGCTTGACAAGTCACATCCACCACCGATAAGGGCACTTCAGGTTCATTATGGAAATAAAGAACCCAAGGATCCATTCTATTCTATCGACAACCGTCTTGACAGACTTCCCAATACATGTAGAACCTAGATAGTTTACAAGGGATGAGATATCGAAAGTTCCCATTAACAATGAATACATACCAACCCCCAAGCTTTCATTAGCTGGTTTGACCTGATCAACCAATGGCACGGTGGAGTCATTAGTTTCCATACAGCCCTTCCTAGTGAAACTGAGTTGGTCAACAGTGACCAATTTCCCTTTGTGTGGAAACACTACCACTTGAAGAACAACTAAGGCAATTGCACACATAGCATAAGTTGAGCTTCTCCCCAGAAGCAAGTTATAGTATAATGGAGCTTCAATCACCTCCACTTCAACAGACACTACCTTCCCTGCTAGTTTAATCTCGAAAGCTGGTAGGATACCATGCGGACGAAATGACCTTCCGTAGAAAGCAGTAAGTAAGGTGTTCGATGGAACTAGATCTGGGCATCCAATATCCTTCCAGCAAGACAAAGACATGACACATGTGGAAGCACCTTCATCAACAACTGTCCTTCCAATGGTATTTCCCACATGGATGACATATACCGACAAAACTACATGATACGACGGGTGAATCTTAAGATCAGATAAATTAAATCTTGCCATAAGGCTCGATTAATCCATACTACCTAAGGCTGCTATGATTGCATCTCGCTGGGTGGGACAATTCTGTAACACCCACAATGCGGACAACGCACATGGCTTTGGGCCAAATCTTCAAGTACAGAGTAGTTAGCTGTAGCCCTTGCATTGGGATTCTGTAATGCTTTCTTAAAGCCAGCTTTAGGTACCTTGGGCATTGGATTAGCAGGCTTCTCGATCGTGAGAGGGTTAGAAGTTTCACCTATAGGCTTACCCTTCTTCGGAGCCTCCTTCTCATATTTCTTGTTTCTAGTCTGGATTAATGTCTGGGATCGCACCATGTTGATATAATTTTGGTCAGGAGGACTAGCAGTGTCCCCAGCTACATTAGAAACTGAAGCTGCATTCTATCCTTGGGGAAATGGATCATTCAGGACAACCAGTTGTTGATTCTTGAGCAGCTTCTAAGCTTGTTCCATGAGAGGGAATTGATGAGTCAGGTGATCTTCCTGGCATAACTTGTAAGGAAAATTCACTCGTTTCTTATCTTTATTTCCCCCATCAGCACTGTTTGCAGGATCACGCTTGTTTTGGTTTCCCTCACCTTTCTTCCCCTTCTTCTTCTTCCTACCGGGTTGCTGATTGCCCTTGTTAACCCAAAAAATCCCTCACTCAGCTCTACATGGCCTACACCACCCAAGGACACCCATGCACGACCCTCATTTGACCCCATTTGACCCCCACACCCTCAAGAATCCTTAAAAAGATGAAAAAGGGCTTAAAAACCCCTAAAAAGAGCCTAAATAGCTCTCATAATGGATAAAGCCTCCAAAAAGGGGATAAAACCCCTCAAAGGAGCCTAAAACCCTAAAAGGAGATAAAGATTGAGCGAAAGGGGCTAAAATCCCAAAAAAGGGGGCTAAAGCCTTGACCAGGGGCTTAGAACCCTAAAAAAGCTATAAATAGAGGGGTGGGGGTCACTCTCAAAACATTCCTCCCTTGCATACTATTATGATACCCGAGTGGATGCCTTGAGACCATTTTCCTCTCAAGCCACCCATAATCCCTCTCATCCATCCTCCCATCGAGCCATAGCTCCCCCATTACCAAGAGAGAGGTGCTTATCCAAGATAGGGCATGGTGGCCCATTTCCATCAAGATGTATAAGCTTTGTTTATTGTCATTTTTATTCTAGTTTTTCTAACTTAGTTTTCTTGCAGGTTCATTTTATGTTCTAACAAGTTGTATGCAGGTTTCTGGAGTCTAACCTTGTGTGCAGGGTTTCCATTTCTTTCTTTTCTATTTTCTTTTCTTCAGTTTCATTTTGTTTTTCTTACATTACCATAAGGAACCCTATCCTTTCCTCCTATATATTGAAGGTAGCCATTCCTTCCCTGTAGTAAGGGAGAAATTCCTACTACAGAACTGGCGACCATACCAGGTCGATCCCACAGGATCCCTGGGTTTATTTTTCAAAGTTTTAGTTTTTATTTCTGTTCTGTTAACCTAGTTTAAATTTCTGTTAAAATCTAGTTTAGATCTCTGTTTATTTGCATTTCTAGTTACTTTCAAGCCTCCTCAAGGCCAATCTGAGTCCATTTTTCCACAATACAGGTTACTGTCGGCCGGATCTGACTCAGGACCAAAAAAATTTCAGTTTTCGGAGCAAGTCGCTCTTATCGGGCCCAGAGAGGGGACCAAGTCGCTCATTCTGGCCTGATAGGTGTGGCCAGGTCGCCTATTTAGCCCCAAAAGGTGAAATCCCTTCCAGAAGTCATCCCGCTTCTATTTACAGATTCTGAGCAACCCCCTTGCCTGTTTCTGGGAAAATTTGGCGATCCCCTCGCCACATTTGACCCAAAAAGTGCGATCTGTCACTTAGAGTTTGATGTTTTTTAAAAGTTAAGGACTGTCAGTGCGGCTCAGCCACCTCTATCCATCCCAACTATTTTTGTTTCTGTTTCTGTTTCTGTTTTTGTTCATTTCATTTGCAGAATGTGTAAATCAAAGTGTAAATCAATGGTTAATGGATTAATGAACAAAGCTTGATTAAAATATACTTAAAATCAACATCTTTCCTAGCCCTTCCTCCTCTACCCAGTCATCACCCTTTGGGGTATTATGGGATAAGACAAAGGTTGAAGCTCGTATAGTAATAGGCACTTCACCTTTTATTTTTCAAAGCCACTAAAAATGGGTGACTTGGAAGGTAGAGGGGTAAAGAAGGAGGGCTTCTCACAGTGCTCAACGTCCTCCCTGTTGACCAACCTTGCATTCGGAGGGTGACCTGTGGATCTATGTATGGGATTAGTCCCATTGTGTTGAGATCCCAGCACCCTTTCCTGGTTGAAGAGAAATATAGGTTCAAGGTGGTCACCTAGTTAGGCTATCATAGTTCAGGTTTACAGATGGTACATGTGTAAAATTTTATGATTACTATTTACTTCTTTCATTCACAATATTATGAACTCTGCGGAATATTCATAAACCATTTAAGCAGCCACCAGGTATAATAGAAAAACAAAAAAAATACACACCATACCATATAAATCAACCCAACTCAGTTCATGACGCTGAGTGAGCCAGTAAAATTTACAATTTACACTAAGTTAAACATCTGTGGTCCTTGAGGACATAATTCCCTGACTTCCTTAACCATGAGAAGTACTTGGGCTTAGCCTAGAAACTCATTGTGAGGAGTACCACGGGAACCCCAAAGTAGCTGGCTGTTGAGAGGAATTGCCAAGCGAAACGGGAAACGACCCCCACCGATTGACTAGCACTCCCATGAGGAAAACGTCAAGCACTGTCTTCTGGCAGTCTTGGTGGCCAAGTGACCACCTAGAGCCAATAGGAAGCCATTAAAACTGGGGTCCAAAAATCATTACCACCATTTTGACATACAAATTTGACATGATTGATCCCTCACGCTCTTCCTCACGCCTAAGAGGCGAACCACCACAGTACGGGTCATTAAACCGACATCGTCAAGACCATTCTCAACGACCTTCTACACCATCAGAAGGCCACATAGCCTTTGATTTAGATTCAGACTCATATCAGTCTGAACCAGATCTGCACACTACACCATCAAGCCCCATGGCTGGTGCAAACACGGATCCATTTTTTGGCGTAGTAATTGCTAGTGGACCCATGTCCATACCACAAACCACCACCAACACCCCTGCAGGTGGACCCAACACGGTCATGCAAACCATCATAAGCCAACTACCACCACCCATATTGACCAGTCAAGTTGTTCCACCTGTGTTCATGGGGGCAGTATGCCTTCAACCCATTTTGTCCTACTCGGGATACATGGGGGCAATGACCCTTCCACCTACACTACCCCTCCTATCATACATGGGGGCAGTGGCCCTTCCACCTACACTGTCCCTCCCACCACACTTTGGGGCACTAGCCCATCCACAATGGTGCCAGAAGTACCCCCAGTTATGCAAGTGCATCATGTCCCTGCAAACCCCATCACCACTGCTGCCCCATCTCATATCAACCTGGGGTCAAACCTTCCTTTCATGGCACCTCTCAACTTTCCTGACTTGGCTTGATTAACAAATGACCCTATCCACCATCAAAAATTTTGGCCTCCCATGCCAACCAAACTTCCCTTAGACATTCCCAAGTTTGAAGGGAAGGCAGGGGAGTGCCCCCAAAACCACATCATGATGTTTCATCAATGGTGCTCATCAAACAACATCGTAGATGATTCAATTAGGCTAAGACTATTCCAACACACCCTCACAGGTGCTATAGCCAAGTGGTACATTGAGCTACCACAAGCCAAGTACCCGGATTTCAACTCCCTGGCTTTCATGTTCCTACAATATTTCCAACTCCCCGTCAGATATGACGAAGGGGTAGAGATCTTGTTATCTTGCCGCCAGAATACTATGACTCACATAACCGACCACATCCATGAGTGACGGCGACGTCGTAGTTTGTGTAAAATCCAACTGGATGACAGGATCTTCTTGGATTAGTTCCTTGAAACCATGCTCCCACCTATAGCAAAGGACGTCTCATCCGAACGTCCCCAATCCAAAGAGGAGGCCATCTTGAAAGACCAATATTTTGATCTGATCTATGCACAGTATGGATACCTTTACACCGTCATTCCAGACGCTCCCCGCGCAGGCACCTCTTACCGGGATGCACCGGGGGCATCCCATGCCGCAGATGGCATAATAGGTTCTGTCTCTCACCAACCACAGCAACATCTGACACCACCTGCAATACGACCACAACCAAGAAACACCCCTAGTGTTACCTACCAAAACCAAACTCTATACTATGCAAGAATGATGTCCCAGTCTGGAGCCACAACTTCTTACGCACAACCTGCACCACCGCAGCAGTCCTAGGCCTTGGCTTGGCCAACCCATCAATACACGAGGAAAATGTCCACATTTGTGGCACCGACACCCACCCAAGTCTACTATGCACCATCGGTGCAAGCTTTTCAAGCCCCCGCCCCTGCTCCACCTGCTCCATTGGGATAGGTGTTTGCACAACAAAACCATCCCAACCAGCCAGCCCCCAACAACCAACAAGGGCAAGCCAATAATAATCGACCTCGAAATGAAGGCAACAATCAACCGCAGGGAGGCAGTCAACAACCAAATCCTCCCAACAATGCCATGGCAAACTAGCCATCCCAAAATCCTCAACGACCAAATGCACCGAGACACAACGCTCCGTTGCAGACAAACCAACCATGCACACTATGCAAGGTCTACGGGCACTACACATTCGAGTATCTCTTCATGGGTCGCACTAAATAAGCCATTAGAAACAAGGTTCAACATGCCACCAATACAACGGACCAAGCCCAACCCAACCTAGCACCATAAGGACCTCCTCCTATGGTGCTCCAAAACCCATTACCAGTCCAAGGATTGGTGGCAACGACACCCCCTACCCAACCCAATCCCAATGCTCCGGGGGCACCTCCCATGACAGAAACAGGTGTTCATGACCTGATAGCTATGACCACTAAAGAGGTCAATCTACAAACTAGACGAAACTAGTACAAAACCAACACCGAACCCGCTGACACATCAATGACATCTATGTCTAAAACAGTAAATGCACCTCTTCAGTTATCCCCTTTTCCACACCCCCCCATACGTCGGGTTGCCAACAACGCCACGGCTAAAGCTGCTGTCAGCTACAACATAGTGGATGATTTGGCCCAAACACCTACCGCCATGTCCGCTCTTGAGGTACTCAAAACTTGCCCAACGCAGTGGGAAGCCTTACTAGCCACCCTTGGGGCCGTGGACCCCTCTGACTCCAAGTTGATCATGTTCGACATGGAGAATGGATAACTGCGAATGTCATCAACCATTTCCTTTCAAATCTCGGTGTCTATTCGAAATTTGGTCGTGCACCGATGCATAGTGGATGAGGGGACATCCACGTGCGTTATGTCTACCCTAGTATGGCAGAAGCTTGGATCCCCAATTCTGCAACCATCCTCCACAACTCTGCGGGATTATGATGGCCATCCCACTAAAGCCCAAGGAATACTCCTCCATGTCCCCATCACATTAGTCAGGAAGACAATACTAATTGACATAGAGGTTTTCAATGCTCAATTGGACTATAACCTTCTCCTCGGAATAAGTTATATGTACGCCATGAGAGCCGTAGCATCAACTATCTTCCATCTCATGATGTTCCCACACGAAGGGAAAATCATGACGGTTGACCAATTGACTTATCACGATCCACAAGGGCTAACGGCACCTGCTAACGTTATCCCTATGATCAACACCATTGATACGCAAGGGATGACCACACCTGCCAATGTTATCCCTGCGGTCAACACCATGATTGACAACATACCAGCCTCCCCATTGTTGAATGTGGGCCCTGGGTTATTTTCCAATACCACCATGATGGCTTCTTTCCCCTTAGTGTCACCACCACCGACACCAAACAAGACTGCGGAATTGTGCATGCTCTCATCCAACACCGCTGCACGCAAACAACAACCACAACACCATCCACAGCCACAACATCAACAGTAGCCGCAACATTATCCAAAGCTGCAACATTATGCGCAGCTGCAACCACAATCTCATCCCCACATACAACCATCAGGGAGTTATCTGGGCTCCTCCCCAGTCCACACAATTCCCTTCCTCTTTCCCCCGCCTGGTGTCATGAGCAAGCTAGTAATGGCCACCTTAAGCTTACCCAACTTTACATTGGGATTTCTCGTGTGGTATCTTGATCCACTGGCTCAACCACCAATGCCCCAAGTAGTATTAACCCTCATACAACCCATTGTGGTCGAATCTCATCCTTCACCCGGCCCGCAAAAACCAACCACCGCACCCGCACTGCCCCACCCAAAAAGGGCCAGGGGCAAGAACGCGAAAGCTACTGCTAAACCTCGATAGATCCTGCCTTGCGCCTTTTGTGAAGAACAGGGCTATCCAATTCAAAACTTCCCTGACATTCCTATAATATGTGCGCATTTGGATGCCATGGATACAACTGAAAACCTCCCCGTGGTTGAACTTCCAAGCGCGCAAATAGTGAGAAACAAGTCATTGAGAACAAACCATGCTTGTGACCTTTGCGGATTGTATGGACACTGTTCTCACCATTTCCAAGACTTGTCCGAGTTTTGAATGTCTTTAGCCGACCTTCAACAACATTCCCTTGAATCTGAGATCACCTTGATCGAAGAAGTTCACCCCCCACCTCCTTCTTCGGACACCATGTCCATTTACATGATGTCTAGTTCTACTAACCCTCTTGTCTCCACTATCAATGACGGTCCATCAGACCTGTCTCTTCATTGCTTTTGCAATGATGAGGAGATACTTGAAGCCTTAACTGCCCTGGAATACCCATGGGAGGACATGCACCATCACTCGTTCTTCCTCCCCAAAGAACTTGTGTCGTAGTTAGAACAGTTTTCTGTGGAAACCAAAGATTTCATTCATGGGAAAGTTGACTAGTTCAAAAACCCCATTCCGGCACCAGACGCCTTCAAAGAAGGGAACATGGCCAACATCTCGCCAACCATCAAAATCAACATCTCAACCAATCTCGAGGTTGTTGAAGAAATTATGCTGGGGGCATCTTGTTCCCTGGAAGAAGTTGCTGACTTCAAAGCTCTCTTCCAAGAATTCCGCAACATCTTTGCCTGGTCTTACACTGAAATGCCCGCATTGGATCCATCCATCATGGAACACCACATCAACACATGGCCCGATGTGGCCCCCGTATGCCAAAAGCAACAGCCCATCTATCCTTCCAAAGCGGCTGCGGTCAAAGCCGAGATAGAGAAGCTGCGCACAACCGGCTTCATTTACCCCATTGCGTACACCACTTGGGTTTCTAATCCTGTTCCCATGAATAAAAAATAGGGTACCATCTGCGTTTGCACAGATTTCCGCGATCTAAATGGGGCGTGTCCCAAAGACAACTTCCAACACCCTTCATCGATCAGATTATTGATGCATGCACTGGACATGAGGTCTTTTCCTTCATGGATGCATTTTCTGTATATAGCCAAATCCAGATCCGAAAAGTAGACCATTATAAGACTGCATTTACCACCCCGTGGGGTACATTCGCTTATCGAGTAATGCCCTTTGGCCTGAAAAATGCTAGAGCCACCTTTCAGTGCACCATGACACACTGTTTCCACGACCTCATTCACATCATGTTGTTTTATCTTGACAACCTCATTGCGCGGTCACAGAAGCAAGCACAACACATAGATTACTTGTGGCAAGCCTTCCTACAATGTCACAAGTATGAAATCTTCTTGAACCCTTTTAAGTGTGTTTTCTGTGTCCCAACGGGTCGTCTCCTAGGGTTCATCATGTCACACAAAGGAATGACCGCTGATCCCCTGAAAGTCCAAACCACTTTCCCTCTAATGTCACCTCTTTAAGTGATGGTAGTGTAGCTTGTATTATAGTGTTTTCCTTTTTGTTTTACACATTTTTTTAAAAGTGAGTCTTATGTATTGTTTCCCTTCATTGCTCCAGATGGATCCTACCTTAGATCGGTACATCAGATTTGCTGATGGAGTGAGCAGATGGTCTCCGAACCTCTCCTCGGCTGCATGGGTCATCTACTCCCCGTCGCACGAGTTGATCCATATTGACGGGATATGCGTGGGCAATGCGACCAACAACCAGGCTGAATATGATGGTCTCAACAGCCTCTTGGCTGCCGCTCTCCAGTTAGGCGTTCACCATCTCAATGTCTTTCTAGACTCCCAGCTGCTTGTTTCCTGGTTGAACAACTATTACCAGGTATGTGATCCCTGCCTCTTTAGAAAATTCCTACGCACTAAATAGATGGTTAGAACATTTGAATCCATTACATTCACACATGTTCCCAGAAACCTTAATGGTGTAGCAGATCAAATGGCTAATGAAATTCTAAATTGGCACATTCATAATCGCATATAGGAAACATACAACCATAACATCATGCATAATCATATATAAAATACACACAGAAGTGTAACAATACATCATCTAGGCATTGCACATCATCATAAAAAAAACTCGCATATAAAACCATAAAAAGCATATCCACATGCGTCAAAAATATATATATATAGATAAGTCGCATGTCCAAAATATGTCCAGTACAAAATGAGAAGCCACATATTCTTTCTCAGCTGAATATACATAGCAATGTAGAAACTCCTAAGTGCACCAACGCACTAGGGGCAGCCCTACTAGGCTGCTAATCTAACTCAGACTCATCATCTGGCTCAATATCATCATCTTCCTCAGAAGACTCATCCTCTACAAAAAGATCGTCTCTTGCCACCCGACAAAGGTAATCACAGGCCACGACCACCCTCCTCATCACAGAGGTCCACTCTAGAGGAAAACTATGAATGGCAATGATCATATCATTGTTCAAATGCTGCTAGCCATCATCAGAGATCCCATCAGCAAGATGCTCCAGATGTGGCAGAAACTCATTCACCTCTCGCCGTCACCTGCGAGGGTTCCCCGCAAGAACCGTCGTAGGTGCTATAGCGACCACTCGTCTTTGATACCCGGGCGTCGGGCATGGACCAATATCTACATACACAAACAAGGACACCATTAGTCTACACAGGTAATCATACAACTATCAACCAGCTCAACTACACTATGTATAAAGATGAACATAAAGACATCACACATACATACCATCTGGTCCCCATGCATGGCCTGTAGGTCGGGGCATCTCAGGGTCCCAATGATAGTTCATACCCACATACGGGTACTCCTCAATGACCACAGGAAGCTAACGCCACTGCTCTAACAGCTCCTCAGTGAAGAAGCATCCCACTTTTCCGCACCCTCTCATACCATCATCTGGCACCACCTATGCATCCGTGGCTCTCGTGGACCACTATCCCACACGGCCCGGTGCAGACGCAGAGTAGGTACTTTCTCAAAAAAGAAAGCACATAGAAAGGAGCCAAAGCAAAAGCCTACCCCAGATGCCTTTGCATTGTTCAATTGACGCCGAAGAGCCTGAAGATACATATGGGCCCACCCATAGTATGTGACCCCCATAGCACGCTCTACCAACTGTAGCTACCCTCCAGATATCTTGTGGCTCCCTTTGGAACCCAAGATACGCAGCAGTAATGTCGCCATTGCTCGTGTCGATAGGTCCTCAATGTCACACATCAATATGTATGAGCCACACACATATGCAGTAGCGTAACAGTTCTTGTCACATAGCTCCTCCAATGTATCCCCCCGAGATAGCACCGGTGCCAAGTAACCAACAAATCCCAAGATAGGGAGCCCAGTCAATAAGTACACATCCACCAACGTCATGTCAATATGCTGGCCCTGGAAGAGGAACGCCTCCTCCCCAATATCCTAAAAGGTCACCAACGTTTGCAGCAACAAACACAAGCTCTTCATAAGGGGTATCCTCATGAACTTCAGTAAACCACAATGGGCCACTGTATCACACACATTCCCATCCCACAATGACTCCTCTCGGAGGCCTTTATAGTCTCTCTCCCACCACTTAATCTCAGCCTTCCTGCATAAGCAAAACACAGATGTCAGCCACTACTCTCATAAAAAAATGTCACCTAGGGGCCAAGTTGCACCTGTTTGGGAAAAATGAGCGACCAGGTTGCTCTTTTTCCCTCGAAAGGTGTGACTTGGCTCCATGAAACCCCAACATGCTCATGGAGGACCTCCGACTGACCAAATGCAGAATGTAAACCACCAAAAAGAAGAGATTTGGCAAGATCTATTAATTGCAAGTTGTGGAACTCGAAACTGCTGGTTGAAATAGGAGAAATCAGCAAAATAAAATCTAGGGCCCACCTCTCCAACTCCGCAGTGAAAAGTGACAATGACACTTCACAAAGTGGTCCCCGCCCTTATATAGGCCCCATTTGACCTAATTTATCCCATTCGACACAACAAGACCATACAGAGTCCGTTTGAGACGTCGTTCATGCCATTGGTTTCAGAATTTCTCCCTCTATCTCCCTATGAGACCATTGTCTCATGTTTAACAAACAAATTTTGGGACCGCTTCCCAGAAGTTACCTCGATTTATGAGCCAAATCATGGTGATACAAGTGTCTTCGGACCTGTACTTGCATAACACTTACCTACCGCCACTCATGCAAGTTCTTGGGCCACCACCCGTAAGGAACATCATTTTTATTTTTAACCTATAAGTTGTCTACTTCGTCCACCGCACCTTATGCGGATCTCGAGACCATCGTCCAGAAGACGAATCATTTCCTTTGCATGTATTTGGCATATAACTACCTACGGACTTGCACTCACATCACATGTAGTCAAGTCCATCCACCACAATTCACACATGACTCTCCTAACCTCTGTCCGAGAGCCACCTCGATTTGCATGCCTCTGCCGCACCGACTCGCGTGCCTCTGCCGCGATCTATCCTATGCATGTATTGGTATGTTTAAGATCCATCTGCTCCATCCATACTATGCGGATGACCTTTGGACCACTGTCCACCATCCCGACATGCGGCACTGCCTGTGCCACCGCAATCGGTTGACCATACTAGAGTTTCTTTTAAGCTCTTTTCTGACTACTAAAAGAATGAAAAGATTTCCGAGCGTAGCTGCTTCCTTTCCTGCTCATTAAAGTATAGGAAAGGGCATCTACATCGTCTCATTTCTCTCCTTTTGCGGACTATGTAGACCATCAAATGAAAAGGACCACGTTGGCATATTCAAGCCAATACCATTCCCCTCTGCATACTTTTATGCTTTCTCAGGTAGCGGGGCCGAACTTTACGAAAAATCTCACCATGGGTTGTCGTTAAGATCTTTTCTAGCCTTCTCATCAAGAAAATATTGCCGAACAAAATTGGTTTCGTTCATGCTCGTAAAAGTATTTGAATGACCGTCCAGTCAGTATAGGTTTAACCTTTTCTGGACTCACTGGACTACCAACGGTAAAGAAGTCTCCCATCCCCTAAAAAAGAATGGGCGAGCTCTCTTGTGTATACTTTTATCCTTTTTTGGGCACAGGATACTACCAATGAAAAATATCCCCCATTGGAGTCTTCTTCGTGCTTTCAGACTCTCTAAAATTGAAAGCACCATCGAGCATTTACTTTCTCAGGCTCTCCAAAAATCCATGAGATCGTACCACAATGGTGTCTCTAGAGACCACCCCACAGAAAAAAGTTTGGTAGCATTCCCACTTTGGGTCGCCTTTGTTCAAAGTACTCTGCAATTGGTCTTCCTTGGATCCCATCAATATCAAAAGTGTCTACCCCCCCCAAGTATTTCCCATCTGCAGTGACATTCCCGGTATTACAGCTATGATCCCATTCCCATGAGTCAGTTTCATTTGCTGCCTGGTTCATCCTACCGTCATACTTTGAACAAAGGAAATTTGAGTGTACTACACTCCCTCTTCCCCTGTTCAATTCTTTCCCTCCCACCCCCCCATTAAGTGGGCCAGTCCTTTGATTGTCTCACACCTTTCGATTATCTCCCTCGTGCTTCTGGTCAAGGAAACATCATTTCCTGGACTAGGGGTAGGTCTCCCTCTATCAACGACAACACATGTATTCCAGAGGTCCCTATATCCTGGTTTCATTAACCTCATTGATGAGTTTCTTGGACAACTTGAGAGGAGTCCTTAGTGCCTCTCGGGATGGTTGTTTCTCACGTGCTCGACTCCAGCTACATCATTGCACCATTGAGATTCATACAGGGTATTGGTCTGTGCAGTATTTGGTCAAAGACCCCAGATGCCACCTGATTCTAGCACATTGATGACTCTATTTGAGGGACCCCAACAGGTTCATGTACCTTGTGATTTCTGGGTTGCGTTGGAGACAGTGTTCAGAAGCCCCAATAGTGCTTCTATATAGATTTATGATTGATGCAGCATACTTGTACCACAGAGACTCTGACTCTCAATCAATGAGTCCATACAGCTATGTACCGTTCCAAATCCAGTAGGCTATCAGTCATGAATATATAGCATTCCATGAGAATTCCATGGGTCTAGTGTAGCAGTTCTTTAGATCAGTATTGTATTCAGCCTCTCATTAAGGCAACCACTATGTATCATTAGTTGTATATGATCGACTCTTGTATTATAGAGCATAGATCACATTATTCTTTCGACATTGTTACGAGCATGGGGATGCTCTCCTTGTCCATATACATGTCACACATTATTTGTATCTCACCCATTGATGGGAACCATATTAATACAAAAACCAAAAGCCACCATGCCCTAGCCTAGGAAGCACCACCTCTCCGCAGAAAATATTATGATGTCCGTCAGCCATACGATGAGATCCTGTCCTCAAACATTAGGGGGCAATCTGTTAACCCAAAAAATCCCTCACTCAGCTTTACATGGCCTACACCACCCAAGGACACCCTTGCACAACCCTCATTTGACCCCATTTGACCCCCACACCCTCAAGAAGGCTTAAAAACATGAAAATGGGCTTAAAAACCCCTAAAAAGAACCTAAATAGCTCTCATATGGTCTAAAGCCTCCAAAAAGGGGCTAAAACCCCTCAAAGGAGCCTAAAACCCTAAAAGGAGCTAAATATTGAGTGAAAGGGGCTAAAAGCCAAAAAAGGGGGCTAAAGCCCTGACCAGGGGCTTAGAACCCTAAAAAAGCTATAAATAGAGGGGTGGGGGTCACTCTCAATACATTCCTCCCTTACATACTGTTATGCTAACTGAGTGGATGCCTTGAGACGATTTGCCTCTCAAGCCACCCACACTCCCTCTCATCCATCCTCCCATTGAGCCATAGCTCCCCCATTGCCAAGAGAGAGGTGCTTCTCAAAGCTAGGGCATGGTGGCCCATTTCCACCAAGAGGCATAAGCTTTGTTTATTGTCATTTTTATTATAGTTTTTCTATCTTAGTTTGCTTGCAGGTTCATTTTATGTTATAACAAGTTGTATGTAGGTTTCTGGAGTCTAACCTTATGTGCAGGGTTTCCATTTCTTTCCTTTATGTTTTCTTTGCTTTAGTTCTGTTTCGTTTTTCTTGCATTACCATCAAGAACCCTGTCCTTTCGTCCTATAGATGGAAGGTATCCATTCCTGCCCTGTAGTAAGGGAGAAATCCATGCTACAACCCTTTTGAGAGGATTGAGCAAAAACATTTGCATTTTGGGGTGAGGGGGTAGCCTTTGTTGCCTCTGCTGTAGACTGCTTGACAGTAAACTCACAGAGTTTCTTGGCCAAAGACTCTACAGTGGGAGAATTCACTAAACCAACCATCGCATTGGCATGGGGTCCAGGCTTAGGTTTCTTGACACCATGTGCAGGCTGTAGTGTCTCAGGTATGATTTTATACAGTATCCCAGACAGAGAGTATATCAAATCTAGCTTCTGAGCCCTAATGATGGCCTCCTCTTCATTAGTTACTCCCGAGGTGGATACATCCTTATTTATATAAGGCAACAAAGAATTAAGGAACCACTCTAATAGAAACTCGGGGTGGGGGATGGTGGCCTTTATAAGCCTCTTGCGTCTTCTCCACTCTTGGATATGATGCAAAATGTGAGTGGATTTATCTTGCCTAAAGGTAGACAAGAGGTCTGTTCCAGCATCATACCAGACAGGAAGTTGGAAGTGGTTCAAGAACACCTCTGCTAAGTCCCAAAAACTATCAAACGCAGCAGAGGGTAATTCAATGTACCACTTTGCTACAATGGCAGTTAGAGTTCTTTGGAACAATCTCAACCAAACGGTGTCATCATTTAGTGAGTTGGAAGAGCACCATAAATGGAAGGTGGTGACATGGGCCCATGGATATTCCCCAGTTTTGCCTTCGAGTTTGGGAATGTTCAAAGATAACTTGGTTGGAACAGTTGGCCACATAGCATTGTGTTTCACCAGGTCATTCATTAACTTGTTCAAGTCTGGCAAGTTCAATGTTTCAAGAAATGGAAGTTTGGGCCTAACCAAAGCCTGAAAAATACAGGTTTGGGAGGTAGAAGGAATTTCCCTCAGCTTCCAGTTGTGAAGTAGTTGGAATACTTTGAAATGGATTCCACCCATAAGCTAATGGATTATTTCTGTGCGGTGTAGCATAAGTAGTTTGAGCTCCTCTAGATGAAACTGGAGTATTAAAGACTGGAGTGGGTATTCCTCAGCTAAAAAGCGAGAAAGGAGAGCTCGCAAATAGAGCTGAAACTAGCGTTTGGAAACCTCGACCATAGGTGTTTGTATTTCCAAACTGCATCCCCACATTTGTAGTTGTAGGACCTACATAAGGAGTGGATGGAGGAATATGTCCCCCATTCCAAGGAAATCCCTAAACAAATGAAGAGGAAACAATAGGACCACTCTGAGCAGTGTGTGCGAAAGAGGAGGGAGCAAAAGGTGCACCGGGAATGCCAGTGACCACCCCACTAGAAGGGCCTACTACATTTGTGGAAGCCGGAGGTTGAACCACCTGACTGCTTGGAGTTAAAGGGGTAGTAGGTATATTTGTTCTAGGAGTACCAACCGGGGGAGATGGTACTCCTTCAACTGAAATGGTCGATATTGGGGTAGATGGACCCTTTCCTGAGCTAGTCATAAGTCTACTCATGGGAACACCAATCACAGGTGAATCAAGTGGAAAACCTGGATGATCACAGGATCGTTCAAGTCAGTCAGAGGTGAATTAAATTTTCTTGCAAACTCTTCATCCTGCAAGTCTTCTATCTCTACTGCAGTTGTATCAACCTGGTTTGTCCTAAGTTTCAGTTCACCTAGAACTTCACTGATTCCTACCGGTTCAAAAGAACCATCTGTATCTAATCTCTACCTTTGAGGGTGCGGTGGAGGCTCCATTGTAGTAGTCGGAGGAAGGTTTTTCAACCTTCTTGACCTTCTGAGAGGTTGGTCATCCACAATTAAAAATTAAGTCTTCACACACCCTATGGCCAACTAAACACAAACAAACCACACAACACTCACTACAAAATTTCCTAAAGCCAAAGCAGACACAAAGGGTATAAGATAGGCTTTCCAAAATAAAGCTAAGACACAATTACTTGGCATCCTTGTCGATGTTCTTAGGCACAAGTGGAGGAATCACCCAACTACCCTCCCACACCTTCTACCAGGGTTACCTTCCAATCTCGTCCAAGGTCAACCAAAAATAGCCTTCCAGTGTACTTTTGTATGAACCCTAGATGTCAAAGAGACTAAAGGCTACCACAACTATACTGAGAATCTGGGGGGACAGTCGCAATCTTGGTTCATATGCATGGGCATGGTAGCAAAGCACAAGACACTGTCAACATCAACACCGCACGGGGCCCAATAGGTAGTATTGACAGAAGTACCCAGATGCGCAAAAACCTTGGTCTACGCTTTGACAAGGAATCAGTGGGTTATCTCCTTAGTCCAAGCCTCCACGGGGACTTCTGCTTAACTCCCGTTTGAGAGGAGCTTCCCAGATACAATCAACATAGAAGAGGATCTACCTATTGATTGACCAGCTATGTCTGAAATCAAATACTTGTGGAGAGTTTAAACTCCCTAATCCACAAGTCTAGCCTAAGCTAGTTGGTGTAGGAGCCCAAAAAATTAAAACTTACTAATAATTTTCAATTATATTGTTCATTTTAAAAGGCTATTTTTAGTCAGAGGTAAATGGCGTGAAACTAGTGCGATGTTATAGAATCGATAAGAAAAAGCAAAATGATGTATAAAACAAATTTAAAAGTAAATTATGACTACTGAAACCAAACTTCTTTTATTTTTGTAAATAGAAGCTAATGAATTTATAATTAAGTGCGAGAAAACTAAGACTTCTTTTTATAATTTTTGAATTTTTATTTGAAAAATAATGAAAAGAAACAACTAAATGCAACTAAATGAAAAAAGTATAAAATGTTTTTCTTCTCTTTTCAAAAAATTCAAAAACTATAATGCAACTAATTGCAAGTTTTGAGCAAGTTCGAATAATCAAAGCATATAAAAAGTGAAATGAGGCATAAAGGACCTAAAGTGACCTACTTCAACCAACATGAAGAAGACTTGGAAAAAACTCAACTTTGGAGAAACTATTGCACCCAAAGAGCCCACTAGATTCACAAAAGAAGAGCAACAAACTGAAACCACAAAATGCAACACAGAGTGTAAGGCATCTAAATCCCTGATCACTGACCTAGAAACATGAAATCAAACTTATGGACCAAGCAGGAGGACCACCTACACTTCACAAATGAAAGAAATTGAAACAAATTGCTCAAAGGCTTGATGAACAAGCAAATGGTGTGATACACAGACTTCAGACACTCAGAGCAATGACATAAACTGAAGACTTCCAAACAACTCTAAAGCGAAAGAGACAGGGACGCGCAAAACCTATCCAACTTATAAGCTACTACATGACACACGCGACTGTGTATGTAGGAAACACGCGTACGACACACGATTGTGTAGACAACAATCACATGTACAAGGTCACACATGTGACTATGCACAAAGAAACCCGCGTGTACTGCTAAAAAAATTTCAAAGAAAAAAAGGATAGCAAATAATTTTGGGCACACTACAATGTAAATCTAAAGAAGATGAAAAGAATCACACTCAAAATCAGAATCAGAACAAATATTGGTAAAGGGACCTATAGGATGGACCCACAGCAGGCTGGACTCCCCAGCGGAGTCGCCAGTTTTGTTGTATAGGACAATACACTCTTGTAACCTAGGGTCTGGGTTACCAACTTACTAATAGACTTGTAGACAATCAACTTTTAGAGAAATTGAAATAGGAATAGGAAGAGAGTTTGGATTACCCGGTTTATGATGGTTGATCCAAGCTTGTAGGTATTCTCCAACTTCAACCTTCTCCGAAGCTTCTAGGGCTGCTTCTCTTCACCTGCAAAGAGCCAATTCTTCAAGCAATATATCATACATATATATATCAGAGGTTAGATGAAATTCATATTAATAACATAATTGAAATCATTCATTAAACAATATACATGAGAAAAACACAATACAAAGATTGGAAGAAGAAATCTCTTTATTAACAAACAGTGAATAGGTGAGAATACAACCCAGCTTTTGACACAAGGACTCCTCTGCAACTGAGGACACAGAGTTATCCTACTCCAAGACTCTAAAGGGATACCACCAACATAACTTTTCTCTTCTAGAATTGATTGATTCGCCCCATCCAAAGGCCTCTATTTATACATTGGGGAATAGAGTGGTTTTTAAGGTTAGTGTTAGAATAATCCGTCAGGATTATTGTAAATAAATAATAGGAATATGAATAGCTAGGAAGGCGAAAAGGCTGGTAATCAACCGCCTCGTGAAATGTATAAATATAGGCATTTGCATTTGAATAATCAATTAGAATCGGGAGTTATTACCAACAAGTGGTATCAGAGCAGGTTGTCTGCCATAACTCCTGCTGCATTTTATGCGCCCTCCTGGCTGCCAAACTGCCTGCCAGTATGCTCTTTCAGAGCTTCCTGCCAGTCTCTTCTGCCTGCGTTTATTCTCTGCTAAATTTTTTTGAAATACCTAACCCTAATTTTCTGTTGACTGCTGCGTTTTTGGAATTGCTGTGAATTCCTTCCTGGTTGAGTGTTTGCTGGGTGTTGAGGCTTTACTGCGCGGAGAATGGTGTATTTGGTTTGATATAGCTATGCACCATCACGAGCTGTGCACCATCACCGTGAATCGAGCCTGCGATTTGAGATTGCATATTGAAGAGATGCTGTTCTCTTCAACTGCGTGAAGGCACTACTGCGTGGAGCTATGCTCTCATACTGCGTGGAGATGTGAATGCTTGGGGTCAGTCGTCACTGCATTATTTATTTTTATAACTGGTTAGACCTCCCACTAAATAGCACGCCTTATATCTGCGTTGAACCATTGCTGCGTCGAAAACCTATCAGTGCTTGACCACACCTTATCTACGTTGAACCATTGCTGTGTTGAAGAAGTGGTATTGTGACTGATATATGCTGTATGTATTGCTGACTCGACTCCAACCTTCAGACCCCCATCTGACCTTTAACTTCGGATATGGTATGACCGTGATTAGATCACATGATCAAATGATCTATATGTCACTTACTGTTTATTAGGGTTTCCTTTCTCACTGCGTTCACCATGTGAAGTAGATCGTTGGTGTATGGGGGAGGAAGAACTGTAAGGAAAAGGCCCATTGGTGTGGTCAGAGGCTTGTATGTTTGTTGCATCTGCATCCTGTGTGAACGGGAGCTTGTGCATTGGAGTCGCTGTTGAAAGTCTTGTGAGAAGCCAAACATTGTATTTTGGAGCAGTCATGGTATGGTTCCCGCGTTTTGCTAGGGTTCTGCGTCGCAGCTCGTACATATACCGATATATGCGTTGAATGTATTCACTGTGTGTTGAGCTCGAATTTTCACGCCCTCAGAATGCAGCGTGGAGTTGGAGAATGTGTAATGATCCAACCTGTGAAGATCGTTGAAGCTTGCTGAAGACTGAAGAGCTGCGTGAAGACCATTTCTCTGACTGATATTGCGTTGGAGACTGATATTGGTATTCTTGATGCGTTATTAGCATTGGAGTACTGCCTTGAATTCAAGAAGCTGCGTTAAAGACTGCCATAAAATCTGGGAACTCACGTGAAAATTAAAGCCGTGATACCTATCAGTGGTATGCTTGCTGCGTTGGATTTACCATCTACGCTCAACACCATCAGCAGCATAAATCTTCAGACCCCAACGCCATTTTCTCAACGGTTGGCTATCACTCTGCTTTGGATTTACCAAGGAGGAAGAGCCCCAATTAATTGAATTCGGTGGCTTGGTATTTATGTTGTTTTCCAAGGCAATGGATCCGCGACCTCTCATCTCCCATTGAGCGATAAAGCTTGGATAAAGATGACAGAATGAACGAAGGGTATCTCAGAGAGCCAGTGAACCTTTTGGGATACCATTCATAAGTCCTTTTTTACCCCAGAGAGGGTTTTATCCAGTTCAAAATCTATGTGCATTTTTGTGAATGTATTTTTATATGCAACGATGTTTCTGTCATGAAACCCTTCACAATATCTCGTAGTCTGTAGCAAAGTTATTTTTACAGTTTTCATTTGCACATTGAGTTAGAGCTGTAGTAGATTTTAATAGCTGATAAATAATGCAGCAGAAACTTAAATTCACGAAAACACACAGCAAATGTCAAAACTCAGATTGGTAAAATAAGAGTGATCCGACTCTAGCTAGACATTGTTTATACTAGCTAGTGCAGCTGTAATTATACATAGATTGTATTGGAAAAAGTAGCAGAGACTTAGACCTGCTTCTTTCATATAGCTGAGATCGTTGACTGGTGCTAAAAATTTGCTTATGAACTTATTGACAGCATATTAAGACTGTAAATCACCTTGGCAAAGGCTGTAGACCTGCAAGGTTTTTGTTTTTCTCTATTATCTTATTATCTTTGTCATATTAAGTTCATTACACTAACAGTTGTAAAGATGCATTCTTTAGCATCTAGTATTGGTGCTGCCCTAGCTGGCAAAGACCAATCCAAAGACCCTTCCAAGGGAGATTGCGGGAAAGAGAGAGGACAAAGAAGAAGAAATTTCAGAGGCAGAGGGGGCAGAAACAAAAGATCAAAGTTGCAGTGCAAGCATTGTGGAAAGACTGGGCACACATCAGATCAGTTTTGGG
>LPNX010253746.1:227558-260250 GCA_001517045.1 Pseudotsuga menziesii | reverse complement strand
TTACAACAACTAGACCAGATATTTCTTATGTTGTTGGCATACTTTCAAGGTTCATGCATAAACCTTGTGAAGGACACTGGTCAGCTGCAAAGAGGGTTCTTAGATACTTGAAGGGGACTCAAGACGTTGGACTCAAGTACTCTAAAGTGGATGACTTCAAACTTATTGGGTACTCAGACTCAGACTTTGATGGCGATAAGGAGACAGGAGTATCAACTTCTGGATACACTATGAGTCTTGGATCAGCAGCTGTTTCATGGAGATCTCGCAAACAGTCAGTTCCAGCAGATTCAACAACAGAAGCAGAATATGTGGCTGCAGCTGAAGCAACGAAAGAAATAGTATGGCTCAGGAAGATACTTGAAGATTTGCAAGAAAAACAAGAGAACTCCACTCCATTGTTGGTCGACAATACTTCTGCAATCAAGCTGGCTAAGAATCCTAGATTCCATGATCGAACCAAACACATCAACACAAAGTATCATTTGATTCGACATATTGTAGAGGCCAAGACAGTCCATCTTCGACATTGTCCCACAAATGATCAAGTTGCAGACATCTTCACCAAAGCGCTTGGATGAGAAAAGTTTGAAAGATTCAGAAACATGCTCGGACTTACGAACACCCCTTCGGATTAAGAGGGGGATTGTTAGAATAATCCATCAGGATTATTGTAAATAAATAATAGGAATATGAATAGCTAGGAAGGAGAAAAGGCTGGTAATCAACCGCCTCGTGAAATGTATAAATATAGGCATTTGCATTTGAATAATCAATTAGAATCGGGAGTTATTACCAACAGTTAGGATGGTTGACACAGTTGGGATGGTTATGGATTAAGGCCCAACTAGTCTCATCTAATCATGATTTATATTTTTTAATGTTGAATTAAGGTACATACGAGTATGTATATAAGAAAGGCGTGTATGACATGCTTATTTCTCAAAGGCAACTCGCGTGTTCAATGTATACGCGCGTTGCAATGCAAATAGTCTTGTGTGACACGCGAGTTGCAATGCAAATAGGAGCATGTGCAACCCTAAAATCATAATAAAAATATATGAAGTTGGTATGAAGACTATGCATTCATGGTCATGCGAATCTATAGTGTTTTAGGAAACTTCATTCCAAATTGTCCTTTTGTGTCTCGACACAGTGAATGCCAATACTTAGACGGAGAAGTGGCATTTAGGTTGATAACAGATGCCCCCTAATGTGTGAGGTTAGAGGGAAGCGATGGATGAAATACATTATCTTTATCTTGGAGAACTCAAATGTCCAAGGCAGCATAGGAAGTACCTGAAACAAATACATATCAATGTCATATACAAAATCATATATGAGGATTCCATGTTCAATATACTGGAACACTAGCTCCTTTACAATATTTGATTACATCATATGATACGGGTACAAGACCATGCATATTACAAAGGTGGATCAAAGCCACAATATACAATGATGAGTCTTCAAAATATGGAAGTTGTGTAACTGATCATAACATAGTCTTGCGCGACTTAGGATATAAAAGTGAACCTTCATTGAAATCTAAAGGAACCAGTACAATCCCTACCATGTGAATAGATGTATTGAAGTCGAACATGAAAAGGACTCAATAGATTGTCAATCAATAGGTGAAACTGACAACTGAAGCAAAGGAGTTCACCAATAATGGTCGTGAATCCTAAGGTATCATCACCAAAACTCTAGGTATTCATCTTCAGGAAGTGCCGATGAGAAACCATACTGTGATGCACAAGGAAATAGATCCTCCAACGGATCACAACATTGACTAGGAACTGGATATGGGAAGGTAGACACAAGTGACACTAAGATAGGATAATGATGGAATCAGGATAATAGCCAGATGCATGGATAGATCCTTGAACAATGATAACGACATAGATATGACCCAAGGCATATTTTAACTTTGCAGATAGAACAACTAGACTTATTTGTCATGTAGGAGACATGATCAGATTCCCCATGTATAAAGGACAAGTGGAGGAGTAAAGACTTGTTGGTCGTAAATACTGACCTAGGCCAACAACGGAAAGACAACCCACACACTCGACTTACTGCAATCTTGTGTATGTTTGGGATGATTGTCTCTCACAGGACCAAGGCCCTGCTGCCTGTATAATGCGCTCTCCAACTAGAGAGTCTCTTTTGGTGTGGGTGGTAAGTTTTGCTTAACCAAATCTTCTGACAAAATCAGAGAGATTCAACCTAGTGACTAACTGATACTAGAAACTATCTTAAGCTAAGTACAAAAAATAGTAGCTCCTAATTCTATCATATAATGACTTAAATGCAAGATATCTATCTTAGCTGAGAGGATGAATTGTTAATTTTATAACAGGTCGCAATATATAAAGTGACCTATAATTCTGTATTGTTAGAAAATCCTACAATTAACAGAAATAAATCTAAATTAACTCCCAATAAGATAATATCTCATCACAAGATAATTTAAACAGAAAATGAAACCTGTAATCAAATAAATGTAACACAGTCATGAAAAATGACAGATACCATCAGATACTAACATGAAAGTGAAACAAGACCAACTTACACAGTTAATACTTCATGTAACATAATTTCATAATCAATTGTAGAAAATCATGAAGAAATTCACTCACTTTCAACATGTCAACGAATTATTCATTTTTCAAAAACCATGTAATCATTTGAGATCCACTAAAAGAATGATTTCACATACAATATAACGATATGTATATGTGAAAACAAAAATTTAACAAAGGAGAAACATCGTTAGCATAGTGTAAAATATCTGAAAGACTTAGCTAAGGTCGTCAGTATTCTGTAGCATCCAGTAATATTCAAAAACAGTTCTAAAGAAACATAATCACAACAGAATATATTATAGTACTGTAAAATATCAGTTCTCCACAAGTCTTAGGAATCGAACCATTTACTTCTGTTTGGAATTTGTTTATAAAGGGAACTACAAACTACAACTAATTAACTAAATCTCATATTTCTATGATACATGGATTTTATCCAAATATGGGTCAAAGAACGACTAGAATCATAGGCATGTCGTTATATAACCATCAGGAGAGAATAACGCACCCAAAAATGGATAACTTACTGGATAAATACAATGTCATATTCTCCAAAAGTGTTGACACTATATTTGATGATCCATACTAGTAATGCTTAGAAATAGAAGTGTAGAAAGAGCATAACAACAATCAGTGGCACTCCCTAAACAACCTCCAATGAGTAACTCCATGTAGCCAATAACACAAACATAGCACGACATCTAGATTCGTCTGAACGAATTCATTAACACCTGTAAATGTCAAACAAAATATGTTTAGCAAAATGCAATGATGATCATATAGAAATGAATGAGATGTCTACAGAATTTTTAATTCTGCAGATATCTCCATTTAATAATCAAACTATGCACTAAGAGCAAAAAACAAACAAAATCAAGATATTACTAACCTGTGAGGACCAATTCAAAATCATCTGTATGTATAATTGAAAATTCAAAACATAAGACAAAATTTGGAATTCATTGCAGAAAACAAAATATCAAGTTTTTAGAACTGATTCGACAAATAGTCGAATTGGCATTCTTCTCCTTGCCTCATTTAACTTGGATTTGAACTTGATAGCTCTAATATTTGCAATCTTATTCTACTTCTTCAACCTTCAATTCTTCAACAGAATCCTTTTAACTTGTTCTTTATATTTCAGCTTCCTTTCCCTCAACAAGTTCCACTTCTCAATCCAAGAGATTAGATCATTTTTTTTAACCTGTGATTTCGTCTATAGCAGATATCTTGATAAATTTAGCCTCCTCGACTCTATAAGGCCTCTGGTCAATTTCTTAATCGATATCATCTTCATGATTTATTTGTTGACTGTCAACAACCTCATTTCAAGAAGCAGACACGTATTTGAGATCTAGAATAGTTGGGCCTATGGGGACTGGATTGGGACGAAGCTCTGGGAGTCACTTACCTCAATAATAGAGATATCCCCAACCCTTAGGTTTCTTCTAGAAAACAAGGAAGCTGTCATACTGCGAGTGGTCCTATGAATAGCTCGGTTGCTCATCACTCGACTAGTTTGGTCTTCAGCCTGTGTCTGTCGTATGTCAGCCTGTGAGTGAGGAAGATCCTTGTTTTGACAAGGTATGGTGATTGGCGGTTTTCTCATTCGAGCTTGAGAATTATCAGCAGGAACTTCAGAATTTTTTTCAATATTGACCTTAACATCACTGATACTTAGGGTTTGGCTAGGTTTGGATATTTCATCACCCAAATTATCATGTGAGCCAGACTCTTCTATTTCAGGCTCGGCTTCTTCATTTTTTATATGCCTACGTCTAACCCTAGGCCTCTGTTTGGGCCATTCTTCAGTCCCACCAAACCTATTACGCATGAGGAAGGATTCCCATGTTTCTCCTAGTTCTCCTAGCTGATAGGACACAAGAAATTTGATTAATCCGTGATGGAATAAACTCCTCTCCTTATCCCCTACGTTACTTTGATAAGTGCAGGCCATTTTGTGCAGGCTATTCAAGAAAAAGTAGGGCATATTCACAAGGTGTCCTTTAAATATCATCAACAATCGGAGGTGATAGAATTGAGTTTGAGAGAGTCTACCCTCACAGGTAACGTACCTGATGATCAGCTCCAGCAAAGCATGCCATTTCTTCATTAGCAGTCTAGAGGGGAAACCGGATTTATACTTGGTTTGCCTGTGCGATGGAGTAAGAAACCCCTTCCAATCGTCATTTTTTACATGCTTGCCTTTGTACCACCGTTCACCTGTCTGTGGTAACCCAATGGCTTGAGAAATAAATTCCTCAGTCAATCTTAATTCAATGTCCCCAATCTATGCATTAACCCCATCAAACGATTCTGCAAATGCCTTAGAAGCTACCATGTTGAACCCATAAAACCTATGTAAGAACCCTAGCCATCCAACCATAAGTATTACCTCATGACATTCAAGGGCAGCATGCAAATACTCATCACCTATGAGTTCAAACCTGGACACCGGAGCCATGGCAGCGATTGCACAAACTTTGAGGGTTTTCGAAAACCAGACTGAAACATAGAGTCGATTTATCCACAACCCACGTGTTTCCATCAACACCCCAAAATGCCCTATTTTATCAAAACACTGTGAATTTCCCTGCAAGGTCATCATACTGCGAGTTGACAGGTAAATGAGATTCGAAAAACACCTTACCACACCATGATGATCTGCAGGGAAGTCAAGTGAGTGACTGTTTAAGTGTGATGTTTGCATGATGAAGAGTCGAAAGATGGAAACCTTCAAGTAACACGAATATCAAAACCCTAATTTTAATCATAACCTCAACGCTGATCGATATTTTCATAATATTGTGATAGCCTAGAAAACTCATCGTTTCAAAACATGATTGAATGGTTACAATGACCAATCCTTCATTCATCGAATAAAACCATAATAATGTTACCAAATAAGGATATAATTGACGAACTTAGGATGAAGGTTATTATTATAATGATTGAGAAACAATTTATAATGTAACCAAACCTATATCAAAACTCTAAAAGTCATCTTAGCCCCTCATGATAAACTTTAACAGTGACTCACTTCGAAAATACAAAATTCGAATTAAGGCTAAGCATATAGTAATGTGTGGCTCACGAAGTTTATATTAAATACCCTTTTAAACCTTATGACAAACATGTTGAGATAAATAACTTAGAAATGAAGAAGCTTTATTAGGTTTCCTATATGAATTGAACAGAAATAGTTATCACACCATGTAGTAGCTTGCTTGAATTAATAGTAATAAATTCATTTGATTTGAAACATGCATGAATGATAAATGGAATGAAATTAGGAGCTACTAACTTCTGTAATTATAATTTTCCAGATGATTAAAAGAAATGAGAGATCAAGACCATGAGATTCAAATTTGACATAAACTGATGCTAACCCCTGTAAATCGATCAATCAATTAAGATTCTATTGGGAGTGCCTTCAGAATCAAAGATTCTGAGGACACTCCTAAAATATCTATAGATGAGTGTTGATCCAGGTGGTAATATCAAATGCCGATCAAAAGATTACCAATTTTGAAATTATTCGTGTTCAAAAATGCTCTGAAGGGTGTTGCTTGCCAAGAATTAGCGACATGCTGGGACCGAAACAGTTATCTCTATGGAAACAACATTCACACTTCAGATAATAAAAAATAATTCCTTAAAAGTATCAAATCTATGCCTAAGTGATCCCAAATTCAAACCGATCTGAACCTAGAACCATACCTCAACAGATTTCTGAAACAAACCTATGGATGTTAGCAGAGTGTTCTTGGTCCTATTCAAACTCAGGCAAGTGTAGAGTAAGATGACTTAATTTTAATGTAGATCTATAAGTCCAAAGACAGGTTAGCCAATACCCGTATAGATATGGCTTATTTAGAACATCAGTTGGCTTCCCCCTCATTCAACCAAAATAGCAGACAATACTCCCCCTTTTTTATAGTTAGTATATATAAAAATCGTATACATAGGGGTCGACACAAAAAGAATCAATCATAAATACTATCTTAGCTTGGTGACCAAATAATGATAGCCTTATTCACCAATCCTACTAGAAACTGATCAGGCCAGCTCGTGATGAGACTTCCTGTCTCTCAGGTATTCGACTGACAGTCGCTGTCATTGGCTTGGTAACCAAATTTTTGACAACGTCATTCCAATAGAATTTATGATCATAAACAGACCGGCTGTTGATGAGACCTCCTGTTTCCTGATTAACCTTTTCATATTCACCTTAGTTCAAGAGTATTTCCCTGGCCGAGTGACCAGATGTATTCATGAAAATGAAGGGAAAAACCACAGACTTCTTAAGATAGCTTAAAAAAAATGACTAGATATCTTCAACGAATCTTCAAGCTTAGTAGACATGCATTGGAATCAGTAAATAAATTACCTGAGGTATTGATATGTAGGAAGACACCCGAAGACAACCATCAAGGATTGCTAAGAGAAAAATTGTGGAGGCTAAAAACTAATACAAGTCTAAAAATAGATCACTTATGAGAGATCAGACACTTCCAGCCATCATCAGTGGTTATGATTTGATATGTATTTCAGTCATTTCTATTCGACACATTTCATCATTAGGTTCTTCTTTAAGTCCGTGCAAAATGCTTCATGCTGAATCTTGTGGTAGAAGATAGGAGATGCATTGGGGAAAGCAACTATTTACAGAGGCAAAGTGCAATCTTATGTACAGTAAAAAATCTGAAGAGTTGAATTGTTTTCATGACCTGCCATCTGAAATTCCGAATGGGTGAACATGATGATGATGACAAAGAAAATAATCGGTAAATATAATATCAAAAATTCTAACTAGAAATCAGAATGAAACCAAAATTATGTACAAAAATCTTCACAAACGAGAATATACAATGGAAATGACTCGATGATGTGAGATTACTGAAAGTACTCTTTAAGGATATGCCCATTTACCAGAAGGGTATCGAGCTGTCCTTGCAAATTATGTAAACAGAAGGTATTAGGACCAAGTTTTTATGCTATCACATATGGACCTAACCAAAGACGTTGGAATTTGGTATGCTCCCCTTTATCTTCATATGCCTTGTCCCATTTCAAAACCAGATCATCTACTTGTAATTCTCTGTTCGAGGATGAGCCACGATCGAACCATGACTTAACAATTTGCTGGTGTTTTGCAAAATGTCTCTTATCATTTTCTCTTTCCTCTTCCAACTTCAACAACATATTGATTCTTTATTCAATGGCTGAACACTCAGTCTCTTGTACAGCTCGTGCAAGCTGTAATGAAGGTAAAAACAGATTTGGGGGAAGGATAGCATCCACTCCATATACTAAAAAGAAAGGAGAGTTACCAACAGATGATTTTGGGGTAACCCTATCAGCCCATAGAGCTTGATACAGAATAGTATGCCAGTTCCTATGATGCTCAGCTATGGATCTTTTCAGAATTTTCAGCAAGTTCTTATTTGTTGATTCAGCAAGGCCATTGCCTTGTGGGTAGTAATTAGCTGAATACCTGATTTTGATTCCTTTTTTCTAGTGCAAATTCAGTTAATTCTCCAGAAGAGAAATAAGATGCATTATCAAACATGAGACAGTCAGGCACTCCAAATCTAGTGATTATGTTAGTTTCAAGAAAATGCAATACTTGATTTGTATTAACCACCCGCAGGGGTTCAGCTTCAGACCATCGAGTAAAATAGTCAATGGCAGTTATGATGTACCTATGATGAAGGGATGAGGAGGGATTTATTGGTCCAACGATATCAATTCCCCACTATTGGAAAGGTCTGTCCACCACCATAGGCTGTAAAGGAAACGCTGGTTTTTAACTCTGCCAGCTGCGGTCTGGAAATCTTGGCACCTTCTAACAAAAGCATGGGCATATTTAAATAGGGTTGGCCAAAAATAGCCCGCTCTCAGAATTTTATGAGCAGTAGTATCACCACCGAAGTGGCCACCAGCAG
Organism: Pseudotsuga menziesii; assembly: GCA_001517045.1. Taxonomy (NCBI): domain Eukaryota; kingdom Viridiplantae; phylum Streptophyta; class Pinopsida; order Pinales; family Pinaceae; genus Pseudotsuga; species Pseudotsuga menziesii. The sequence goes on along the minus strand of LPNX010253746.1, from coordinate 251,714 downwards.
GCCCGTCGTGCAGTTGTGTTAAAACCAAATCAGATTCCTCGTTCTCTAGACAACGAAGCACAAATCCATCCACATTTTTCCTGAAAAGCACATTATTTACCAATTGGTAGGGTGCTGATTTTAATCTTACCGCTCTCTTCTTTCTTGGATATAAATGATATGGAGCACTGCCAGTTTCAAGATAAGTACGAATGTCAGTATACCATGAGCTAGCCTGGTCTAGGATAAAAAAAAATTCTTTCTGGAGCAAGAAATCATCTAAAGGTATGTCATTCTGGTTAGTAGGCAGATGTGCTGATTCAGAAGCCAGTTTACACAGCCCAAAACTACGTATGAATTGAGAGGGTTTAATCTCTAGGTCATACTCCTGAAGAGAAGCCATCCAATCTGCCCTTTTTCTCCAAGGTCTTTCTGTACTATCAAATTTCTCACAGCAGAGAATGGAACAACTACCTTGGTTTTCGATTTAAGGAGATAAGGGTGGAAATGTTTTACTTCTTTGAACACAACAAAATCCTGTTTATCCACTTCGTGGTAGTTCAGTTTGGCTCCTTTTAAATTCGAGCTCATGAAGGAGATAGGTACTTCATCCTCCTGCTGGTTCTTCTGAGTAAGAACAACTGCATAAGATATGTCAGATGCAAAATTATAGAGAATAAATTCTTTCTTAAAGTCAGGACTCACAAGTGCGGGTGCCTCAGCTATGGACTCTTTAATCCTGATAAATGACTCCTTTTCTTTATCCCCCCACAAAAAACTACCGTCTTTCTTAATCATATTTTGCAGTGGGCGCATGATTTTAGAGAAACTTGGAACAAATATCCTTACGAAATTTATCTTTCCCACGAAGGATTGCATGGATTTATTAGTAGCAGGAAAAGGAATCCTAGAGATAGCTTCTGTTCTTTCTGGATCAATCATGATCCCTTCTTTTGACACTACAAACCCTAGCAAAATTCCTTCAGTTACTGCAAATATTGTCTTTTTAGGGTTAAGGGAAATACCGAACTTCTTGCAACGTTCAAACACTTTACGTAAGTGTGAGATGTGATCAGATCTATTTCTGGAAAACACAGTGACATCGTCCAAATAGACAATGACAAAGTGATTTATCAGACCTCTAAAAGTAGCATTCATTTCCCTTTGGAAGGTAGCCCCAACGTTTATTAATTCGAAGGGCATCTTCCTGTAGGCATAGGTTCCCCAAGGTGTCCTAAAAGTGGTTTTCAGCTGATATGCAGGAGAAACTAAGACCTAGTTGTACCCAAAGAAATCGTCTAATAAAGATAACATTTGAGCACCTGACACCTTTTGGAGGATTTGTTCCATGGGCGAGACATGATAGTTGTCTTTTTCTGATGATCAATTTAAGTTTCGAAAGTATACACATAGCCGAATATCTCCATTCTTATTCCTAACGGGGACAAGGTTTGCCACCCACTGTGCATGGCATATAGGAAATATGATCAAGGAAGTAAGCAATTTATTCAATTCTTTCTTTACTACTAGTTCTAAGGTAGGGTGCATTTTCCTTAGTTTCTGCTGGAACGGTTTTGATTGAGATTTCATGGGGATTACATGTTGTATGATCTGGGTATCAAAAGTCTTCAGATCATCGTAGGACCATGCAAATACGTCCTTGAATTCACTAAACAGTTTCAGAAAGGATGATTTCTCGTTTGGGGTGCAGTATGATCCTAAATTGATATTTTGAGGATTTGCTTCCATGCCTAAGTTTATGGTTTCATAACGCATGTTGGAACTGTTTGTCTTGCAATTAGGCACTCCCTTGAACTTATCATGCAGGTCAGAAAAATTTTCGAGCCTAAGAACTGATGTAGGGATCGAATTTACCTGTTCAAAAGATTGATTGATGGGACGAGGTGGGTGGATTACTGAGAAATTGTGTAGATCTTCATCATGTGTGATATTGTCAATTCCTGATTCCTTAAAAGCATCTTCCCCTGTTAAGAAGGAAATAATCTGCGAATCACCATTGAAGACACGCCAGTTAGTAATGTTATCTGGGATTGACGGTCTAAATAATAATTCAATAGAAAAAACATTAGAGAAAAAATTCTCTGCGGGAATGAGTCATGACGCTACATTTTCCAACAATTCAGCTTCCTGATTGTGAAAACGAGGAATGGATTCAATATTAAAGGCATCAAGTGCTGAAATTAAATTCCATACCTCCTTTTGATAACTTTGCAAATGATTAGATAAGCAATGAATGGAATTGCAAACTTGTTGAACAATAATTTCAGAATCGCCAAATGCAATCAGAACTTTAACCTTTAAGTCCAGTGCCTTCTTGAGTCCTTGTATGAGGGCCTCATATTCGATTGTGTTATTTGTGCAAAGAAATTCCAGCCTACAAGATAGCATGAATTTGTTTCCTACAGTGTCCAGGAGCATGCAACCTACTCCTGCACCTTCCTTTGATCTAGATCCATCAAAATATAGATGCCAAGGCTTATCAACAAGACTAATTACATCTTTTACATTATTCACAGTGTTAACCAAACTGGGGGCAGCTTCTTGAAAATCACAATGTAGAATTTCTGATTTTTTTACAGAATCGGTAAATGCAGATTTAAGTACAAGAAAACTCCTCAAATCAGAATCATATCCGTAGTTTCCTAAAATAGAATAACTAAACAAAACTAGTTCATTGGGAGCATTTATCTCAATCACTGTGTGTTTCATGTACCTCTCTCTGTCAATCCTAATCTGATTTGGTCGCCCATTTTTAGGTAACCACAAATGAGACCAATCGGCTGAAAAGTATCCTTTTAAGGATTGAGACTAGTCATGACTTACAAACAACCCATAGACATCTGGTATGTCTGCTACCACTACGTCAATAACTTGGAAGAGTTGTGGATTGGTGGCCATTCTAATCATTACTCCTTTTAATTCTCCTACAATTTTCACCTTAGACTGATCTAGCTGGCTAATCTGAATTTCACAAGGAGTGGGCTTGGCATTCAACTTCTTACAGACCGAATAAGGCATAATGTTTGATGAAGATCTGGAATAAATCATACAATTATGAACATTCCAGTTGAATATTTCAAACGTTAGTAGAAAGGGTGGAGTTGTAGATTTGGAGCTCTTACCTATCAGTGCATCCTTATCAGCGGCCGTTTTGATGTTACTATTAAAACCTACTGCTGTTTTGCTGGTTGAAGGATCAAGGTTATTGACTGAAGGTACAGAGGGCTGATTCTTTATTTTGGTGGTTGATGGAGTTGATAAGCTTGAAAGTATTGAACCCCTAGGCATGGGGTAAATTTTCAATAAATCAAACATGCTAATATTTGCCCTCTATTTCTTGAGATCTTCTATGATGTCATAATGGAGGTCTATACCTTGAGTGGAAGGCTGCTGATTCAAAGGTTGGGGACTGTTCTTAGGTGCTGATGATGGTTGCGAATCTACAGGTCCTTTACTTCTTGTATTATGGGTGTGCTGGTTGACAAAGACATAATGATCACTAGACTCCCCTTCTTTGGCTGAACTATCCTAGAAATGGCAATTAAGTGGGAGAGGATCTTCAAAAGTTTCCTCTTCAGTTCCAGGCTGCTCCGGTTCACGATCTTCATCCGACTCCTGATCGGTTGAAGAATCAGGTAAGGCATAAACAACTCTTATAGTATTGAAAACTTCCTCATTAGTTGATATGTCAGGGGGAGTGTTTTGCCTGGGATTTGGGGATGTAAAAGGCCGATATGGAGTTTTGAAATTCCCTCTGTTATTTCGTTTCAATATCAGCACTTCATTTGTAAGAGACCTAATTGCTTGTTGTAATTTTTCTACATCAAAAGTAGGAGCATCTCTTTTATCCATGTTGGTTCTAGTAGGGGTTTCGTTGCGTTTACGAAGGGAACCATCAGTTTTGCCATTATTTTCTGGTTCAAACGTCAATGAATTATTTTCAACCTTTATTGCTTCTTCAAAGGTTTCAACTAACGTGATTTTACTAGCTTGTTTCACAAACATACCCAGGTATTTAGGTAAAGATAAAGCATAATTCTCAATTATGATATCTTCTGGAGGTTGGGAGGCTACTGGTATCTTATTCAAGAGAGTAAGGAAACGTTGATTGAAATCCTTTATCCTTTCTTTGCTCTCCATCTTAATTCTAGCCAATTCTAGTGCTAACACAGCAGGGGTTTTATCTTCACCAAACTTGTTCAGGAATTCCCGACTAAAATCACTCCAGCTAGTTATGGATCCTTGAGTTAGGGAAAAATACCAAACTGTAGCTTTTCCTTCAAAATTTAAAGGGAATAGTCGACATACCACATCCTCATGCTGAACATTCATAGTCTGAACATCCAGGATGAATTTGTCAATGTGATTTTCGGCCAGGTCCTTATCATCTAGGTCAAACTTAGGTAGCAGTTTGTCAGGGTGTTTGGGTAGGTTATGCTGTAGTCCAGGAACAACAATGACAATGCATTGTAACCATGGTCTATCAGCATTAGGGTTACCCTGATCACGGTCACCCATGTCTGGATCGGATTCCGGATCTGACGAAGACTCGTTGTTATGGTCACGGGGGCTATCAGGTGGTGATTCAGGGGGTGACGGGGGTACATCAGATCCACCTGAAGGAAACAATCACCGAGAAGTGTTATGGCTAGCCACTCCTCTCAAAATATCACTAAGATGATAATAAGGAGATCCTCTCAATGGTTTAAGAGGCTCTTCTCCAATCGAATCAGCAGCTGACTCAGTCACTGCCAAGGTTTGAAAATGAGCTCTGCTTGGAAATTCAAAATTGATTGGAGAGATTCCTGTTTGGCAAGAATAGGCTCTAGTTAATATTCTTAGCGATTCCTCTAATGTTTGACTTATATTCTCTCGGGAAACTGATGAGACAGTTGGGTCTCTTTCAATAATGGTCCTAACTGCATCTAAAAAAGGGGTATTCACAGTTTCAGTTTGTGATGTAGAGACCGGGGTAGACAATGTTCCAAAACTTGTGAGGGAGGAAGTAGGTTGATTACTGGTAGGAGCCTTATGTGATCGATCAGCCATTAAGCTTTAATCTCAGGCCCTCCTTCTAGAGCCATTTGTTGGTCGTAAATACTGACCTAGGCCAACAATGGAAAGATAGCCCACACACTCGACTTACTGCAATCTTATGTATGTTTGGGATGACTGTCTCTCATAGGATCAAGGCCCTGCTGCCTGTATAATGTGCTCTCCAACTAGAGAGTCTCTTTTGGTGTGGGTGGTAAGTTTTGCTTAACCAAATCTTTTGACAAAATCAGAGAGATTCAACCTAGTGACTAACTGATACTAGAGACTATCTTAAGCTAAGTACAGAAAATAGTAGCTCCTAATTCTATCCTATAAGGACTTAAATGCAAGCTATCTATCTCAATTGAGAGCATGAATTGTTAATTTGATAACAGGTCGCAATATATAAAGTGATCTATAATTCTGTATTGTTAGAAAAGACTACAATTAATAGAAATAAATCTAAATTAACTCCCAATAAGATAATATCTCATCACAAGATAATTTAAATAGAAAATGAAACCTGTAATCAAATAAATGTAACACAGTCATGAAAAATGACAGATACCATTAGATACTAACATGAAAGTGAAACAAGGCCAGCTTACATAGTTAATACTTCATGTAACATAATTTCATAATCAATTGTAGAAAATCATGAAGAAATTCACTCACTTTCAACATGTCAACGAATTATTCATTTTTCAAAAACCATGTAATCATTCGAGATCCACTAAAAGAATGATTTCACATACAATATAACGATATATATATATATATGAAAACGAAAATTTAACAAAGGAGAAACATCGTTAGCACAGTGTAAAATATCTGAAAGACTTAGCTAAGGTCGTCAGTATTCTGTAGCATCCAGTAATCTTCAGAAACAGTTCTAAAGAAACATAAGCACAACAGAATATATTATAGTACTGTAAAATATAAGTTCTCCACAAGTCTTAGGAATCGAACCATTTACTTCTGTTTGGAATTTGTTTATAAAGGGAACTACAAACTACAACTAATTAACTAAATCTCCTATTTCTATGGTAATACATGGATTTTATCCAAATATGGGTCAAAGAACGACCAGAATCATAGGCATGTCGTTATATAACCATCAGGAGAGAATAACGCGCCCAAAAATGGATAACTTACTGGATAAATCCAGCGTCATATTCTCCAAAAGTGTTGACACTATATTTGATGATCCATACTGGTAATGCTTAGAAACAAAAGTGTAGAAAGAGCATAACAACAATTAGTTGCATTCCCGAAACAACCTCCAATGATTAACTCCATGTAGCCAATACTACAAACATAGCACGGCATCTAGCTTCCTCTGAATGACTTCATTAACACTTGTAAATGTCAAACAAAATATGTTTAGCAAAATGCAATGATGATCATATAGAAATGAATGAGATGTCTGCAGAATTTTTAATTTTGTAGATATCTCCATTTAATAATCAAACTATGCACTAAGAGCCAAAAATGGACTAAATCAAGATATTACTAACCTGTGAGGACCAATTCAAAATCATCTGTATGTATAAATGAAAATTCAAAACATAAGACAAAATTTGGAATTCATTGCAGAAAACAAAATATCAAGTTTTTAGAACTGATTCGACAGATAGTCAAATTGGCATGCTCCTCCTTGCCTCATTTAACTTGGATTTGAACTTGACAGCTCTAATCTTGGCAATCTTATTCTGCTTCTTCAACTTCGATTCTTCAATAGAAGCCTTTTAACTTGTTCTTTATATTTCAGCTTCCTTTCCCTCAACAAGTTCCACTTCTCAATCCAAGAGATTAAATCATTTTTTTAAACCTGTGATTTCGTCTATATCAGATATCTTGATAACTTCAGCCTCCTCGACTCTATAAGGCCTCTGGTCAATTTCTTGATCGATATCATGTTCATGATTTATTTGTTGACTGTCAACAACCTCATTTCCAGAAGCAAACACGTATTTGAGATCCAGAACAGTTGGGCCTATGGGGGCTGGATTGGGATGAAGCTCTGAGGAGTCACTTACCTCAATAACAAAGATATCCCCAACCCTAAGGTTTCTTCTGGAAAACAAGGTAGATACAATACTACGAGTGGTCCTACGAATAGCTCGGTTACACATCACTCGACTAGTTTGGTCTTCAGCCTGTGTCTGTCCTATGTCAGCCTGTGAGTGAGGAAGATCCTTGTTTTGACAGGGTATGGTGATTGGCGGTTTTCTCATTCGAGATTAATAATTATCAGTAGGAACTTCAGAATTTGTTTCAATCTTGACCTTAACATCATTGATACTTAGGGTTTGGCTAGGTTCGGATATTTCATCGCACAAATTATCCTGTGATCCAGACTCTTCTAGTTCAGGCTCGGCTTCTTCATTTTTTATACGCCTACGTCTAACCCTAGGCCTCTGTTTGGGCCATTCTTCATTCCCACCAAACCTATTACGCATGAGGAAGGATTCCCGTGTTTCTCCTAGTTCTCCTAGCCGATAGGACACAAGAATTTTGATTAATCCGTGATGGAATAAACTCCTCTCCTTATCCCCTACGTTACTTTGATAAGTGCAGGCCATTTTGTGCAGGCTATTCAAGGAAAATTAGGGCATATTCACAGGGTGTCCTTTAAGTATCATCAACAATCAGAGGTGATAGAATTGAGTTTGAGAGAGCCTACCCTCGTAGGTAACGTACCTGATGATCAGCTCCAGCAAAGCATGACATTTCTTCATTAGCAGTCTAGAGGGGAAACCATATTTATACTTGGTTTTCCTATGTGTTGGAGTAAGAAAACCCTTCCAATCATCATTTTTTACATGCTTGCCTTTGTACCACCGTTCACCTGTCTTTGGTAACCCAATGGATTGAGAAATAAATTCCTCAGTTAGCCTTAATTCAATGTCCCCAATTTGTGCATTAACCCCATCAAACGATTCTACAAACGCCTTAGAAGCTGCTACGTTGAACCCAGAAAACCTCTGTAAGAACCCTATCCATCCAACCCTAAGTATTACCTCATGACATTCAGGGGCAGCATGCAAATACTCATCACCTATGAGTTCAAACCTGGACATCGGAGCCATGGCAACGATTACACAAACTTTGAGGGTTTTCGAAAACCAGACTAGAACATACAGTCGATTTATCCACAGCACACGCATTTCCATCAACACCCCAAAATTCCCTTTTTTATCAAAGCATTGTGAATTTCCCTGCAAGGTCGTCATACTACGAGTTGACAGGTAAATGAGATTTGAAAAACAACTTACCACACCATGATGATCTGCAGGGAATTCAAGCGAGCGACTATTTAAGTGTGATGTTTGCATGATGAAGAGTCGACGGATGGCAACCTTCAAGTAACATGAATATAAAAACCCTAATTTTAATCATAACCTCAACGTTGATCGATATTTTCATAATATTGTGATAGCCTAGAAAACTCATCATTTCAAAACATGATTGAATGGTTACAATGACCAATCCTTCATTCATCGAATAATACCATAATAATGTTACCAACTAAGGATACAATTGATGAACTTAGGATGAAGGTTATTATTATAATGATCGGGAAACAATTTATAATGTAACCAAACCTATATCAAAACTCTAAAAGTCATCTTAGCCCCTCATGATAAACTTTAACAATGACTCACTTCGAAAATACAAAATTCGAAATAAGGATAAGCATATAGTAATGTGTGGCTCACGAAGATTATATTAAATACCCTTTTAAACCTTATGACAAACATGTTGAGATAAATAGTTTAGAAGTGAAGAAGCTTTATTAGGTTTCCTATATGAATTGAACAGAAACAGTTATCACATCATGCAGTAGCTTGCTTGAATTAATAGTAATAAATTCATTTGATTTCAAACATACATGAGTGATACTAATGGAATGAAATTAGGAGCTGCTAACTTCTGTAATTATAATTTTCCAGATGATTAAAAGAAATGAGAGATTAATACCATGAGATTCAAATTTGACATAAATTGATTCTAACCCCTGTAAATCGATCAATCAATTAAGCTTCTCTTGGGAGTGCCTTCAGAATCAAAGATTCTGAGGACACTCCTAAAATATCTATAGATGAGTGTTGATACAGGTGGTAATATCAAATGCTGATCAACAGATTACCAATTTTGAAATTATTCGTGTTCAAAAATGCTCCGAAGGGTGTTTCTTGCCAACAAGAATCGAAGTGATAGCTGAGCTGAAAGAATAAACTGAAACATGAGTATCGAAAAGTTCAGAGAGTGCTATGTTCAAGGATGACATGCTGCCACTCTTTATAACCCAAAGAGAGCACTTCTCGCTTATCTTTCTTGTTAAATTTTAATGAGTCCAGGAAATTCAACTCATGTCTCTCTTCATTTTTGACAAGCTTGAAGAGGGGAGAGAATAATACTTGATAAAGTCACTGATTCGTGGATTTTACGAGCCCGAACTAGTAAGACAAACTCACCTCCTATTCCTATTTAATTTTCTGTAAAAGATGATTGTCTAAAAGTCTATTGGTAAGTTGGTAACCCCAGACCCTAGGTTACATGGGTGTATTGTCCTGTATAATAGAACTAGTGACTCCCCTGGGGAAGACCAAGGTTTGATGAGGGTTCTCAAGGGGAAGCTGGCCAGGCTTACCCAAAGAGTTCCAACCATACGGATTGAGCATATCCCTGCGGTCATGCAGGAATTTCTTTTAGGGATTCCACCTACCTGGATGCACCTTATACGGAGGGTAGCCATGGCTGTACTAGTTTATATAGAAGCCAAGGAGGTTGCACCAGCTGAAGAAGCTGATGATGCTAGTGATCAGGGTGACCAGGGTGGTCGGGATGACCAGTATTAGATCTAGGGGCATTCTATGGATTGCGATCCAAATTTTGTATATTTTTGTATATTTATATAATTAACACTAGATCTGAGGATCAAAACTTGACCTATCTTATGGACATATTTTTACACACACACACACACACACACACACATATTACCGGTTTATTTACATGTGTTCACAATGTATATATTATGTATTTTTATAAAATGTGTGTTAAGTGCCAATGTAAGATATAGTTCACATATGCATCAGTTAATGAGTTTTGATTTTGTTGAATATGATTAAATAAAATATAATCAAATTTTTTTTCCAATAATCTAACCTGCAAAAACTGATGTAACAAGATAGGGTTTCACACCTAATAAACTCGATTGAACTGGGAAAACACCAGTTGAGAGTCAAGTCTGACTTCCAACTGAGTGATGCCACATGACAAGGAATCCCATAAGAGCTCAATGACAGCTTTGTATTCGGCCACATTATTGGTAGCAGGACCTAAGAAACCACCTCCAGAGGCAACTAGCTTTCCTGAGGGTGAGTAAATGACCCATGCGTTTGAAGCCAGGTTTCAAGTGTGACAACTAATGCCATCTGCAAAACCTACGAACCACTCGAAAGACATCTGTAACAACCAAAAGATGACATAAGAACACAAACCAGCTAGCTATTGTACATAATGTTACATACAAGAAAAATACAAGAAAAAGTGCTAAGCCTAAGCATAATACTTCTTTCATCTTCGTCGAAGAGGTTTAGAATCGAGGTAGGTCCAGATTCCATGTTCAACGATATATGGATCTATGCATAGTAGATATGACCAAGCACATGCATCATGGAATTCCTTTAGCATGGCAGTATACATGGTAATCTCTTCCGAGAAAGAGTTTGCATCAATATGCGCAGTTTCAACGACGTCAGGGTTTGGACAGATATTGATAGAACCAACATCTTCTGCCAATCTCATATCAAACTCCTGGTGCTCAATTATACTTAGTTCTTAAAGGAAGTAGGATCTATGGTGAATATATTCATAGATCTTATCTTGCCTACACATGGCTTCCAAAATCGCTTCATCCGAAGGCAAAACCATATCTAAGCAGTCAACGAAATACAAAGAGTTCTCTGCCCAAGAAGGCAGATAAGCTTCTTTCGACTCCTCGGAGAATGAAAAAGGATTTGGAATAGGATCAACAGTGGTGTCAATGATAGATTGACAATTCATGTCCACCGTCAATAAGGGCACTTTAGGTTCATTACAGGAAGGAAGAACCCAAGGATATATTCTATCGACAACCGTCTTGATAGACTTCCCAATACAAGTAGAACTTAGATAGTTTACAGGGGCTGGGATATTGAAAGTTCCCATTAACGATGAATACATATCTACCCTCAAGATTTGATTAGTTAGTTTGACCTGATCAACCAATGGCATGGTGGACTCATTAGTTTCCATATGGCCCTTCCGAGTGAAATTGAGTTGGTCAACAGTGACCAAATTCCCTTCGTGTGGAAACACTACCACTCGAAGAACGACTAAGGCAATTGCACACATAGCATAAGTCTATATTCTCCCCAGAATCAAGTTATAGTCCAATGGAGCATTAATTACCTCCACTTCAACAGAGATTTCCTTCCCTGCAGGCTTAATCTCGAAAGCTGGTAGGATACCATGCAGATGAAATGAACTTCTGTCGAAAGCAATAAGTAAGGTGTTCAATTGAATGAGCTCCGGGGATCCAAGATCCTTCCAGCAAGACAAAGACATGACACGTGTGGAAGCACCTTCGTTAACAACTATCCTTCCAATGGTATTTCCCCCATGTATGACATCTACCGACAAAGCCACATGATACGGTAGGAGAATATTAACATTAGACAAATTAAATTTCACCATAAATCTCGACGAATCCATACTACCTAAGGCTGCTAAGAGTGCATCTCACTGGGCGAGCCAATTTAGTAAAACCTCCAATGCTGACATCACACATGGGGTTTGGGCCAAATATTCAACTACAGAGTAGTCCAGCAAGACAAAGACATGACACGTGTGGAAGCACCTTCATTAAAAACTATCCTTCCAATGGTATTTCCCCCATGGATGACATCTACCGACAAAGCCACATGATACGGTAGGTGAATCTTAACATTAGACAAATTAAATTTCGCCATAAATCTCGACGAATCCATACTACCTAAGGCTGCTAAGAGTGCATCTCACTGGGCGAGCCAATTTAGTAAAACCTCCAATGCTGACATCACACATGGGGTTTGGGCCAAATATTCAACTACAGAGTAGTCCAGCAAGACAAAGACATGAAACGTGTGGAAGCACCTTCGTTAACAACTATCCTTCCAATGGTATTTCCCCCATGGATGACATCTACCGACAAAGCCACATGATACGGTAGGTGAATCTTAACATTAGACAAATTAAATTTCTCCATAAAGCTCGACGAATCCATACTACCTAAGGCTGCTAAGAGAGCATCTCACTGGGCGAGCCAATTTAGTAAAACCTCCAATGCTGACATCACACATGGGGTTTGGGCCAAATATTCAACTACAGAGTAGTCAGATGCAGCCCTTGTGTTGGGATTGTGTAATGCTTTCTTAAAGACACCTTTCGGTATCTTGGGCATTGGATCAACAGGCTTCTCGATCGTGAGAGGGTTAGAAGTTTCAACTATAGACTTACCCTTCTCTGGAGCCTCTGTCTCATAGTTCTTGTTTCTAGTCTGGAGTAATGTATGAGATCGCACCATGTTGATATAATTTTGGTTAGGAGGAATAGCAGTGTCACCAGCTACATTAGAAACCAAAGCTGCATTCTGTCCTCAGGGAAATGGATCCTTCAGGACAACCGGTTATTGATTCTTGAGCAGCTTCTGAGCTTGCTCCATGAGAGGGCATTGATGAGTCAGGTGATCTTCCTGACACAACTTTCAAGGAAACTTCACTCGTTTCTTATCTTTCTTGCCCCCATCAGCATTGTTTGCGAGATCAGACTTGTTTTGGTTTCCCTCACCTTTCTTCCCCTTGTTCTTCTTCCCACTGGGCTATTGATTGACCTTTTGAGAGGATTGAGCAAAAAAATTTGCATTTTGGGGTGAGGGGGAAGCCTTTGCTGCCTCCGATGTAGACTTATTGACAGTCAACTCATGGAGTTGCTTGGCCAAAGACTCTATAGTGGGAGAATTCACTGAACCAACCACACCATCGGCATGGGCTCCAGGCTTAGGTTTCTATAAACTATGTGCAGGCCGCGGTGCCTCAGGTATGGTTTCATATAGTATCCCAGAATGAGAGTATATAAAATCTAGCTGCTGAGCCCTAATGATGGCCTCCTCTTCATTAGTTACTCCCGAGGTGGATACATCCTTATTTATATGAGGCAACAAAGACTTAAGGAACCACTCTAATAGAAACTCGGGGTGGGGGATAGTGGCCTTTATAAGCCTCTTCCATCTTCACCACTCTTGGATATGATCCAAAATGTGAGTGGATTTATCTTGCCTAAAGGTAGACATGAGGTATGTGCCGACATCATACCGGACAGGAAGCTGGAAGTGGTTTAAGGACACCTCCGCTAAGTCCCAAAAACTATCAAATGCAACAGAGGGTAATTCAATGTACCACTTTGCTGCAACACCAGTTAGATTTCTTTGGAACAATCTCAACCGAATGGTGTCATCGTTCAACAAGTTGGAAGAGCACTATAAATGGAAGGTGGTGACATGGGCCCCTAGATCTTCCCCAATTTTTCCTTTGAATTTGGGAATGTCCAAAGGCAACTTGGTTGGAACAGGTGGACACATATCATTGTGTTTCATTGGGTCATTCATTAACTTGTTCAAGTCTGGAAAGTTCAAAGTTGCCAGAAATGGAAGTTTGGGCCTAACTAGAGTCTGAAAAGTATGGGTTTGGGAGGTAGAAGGACTTGCCCCATGGTTCCCAAATGTAAAGGTGGGGTTGCCCCCAACTTCCAGTTGTGAATTAGTTGGACTACTTTGAAATGGATTCCACCCAAAATCTAGTGGATTATTTCTGTGTGGTGCAGTATAAGTAGTTTAATCTCCTCTATATGAAACTAGAGTCTGAAATACTGGAGCAGGTATTCCTCCGCTAAAAAGCGAGTAAGGTGATCTCGTGAATGGAGCTGAAACCACAGTTTGGAAACCTTGACCATAGGTGTTTGTATTTCCAAACTGCATCCCCACATATGTAGGTGTAGGACCTACATAAGAAGTGGATGGGGACATATGTCCCCCATTCCAAAGAAATCCCTGAACAAATGAAGAGGATCCAACAGAACCACTCTAAGCAGTGTGTACGAAAGAGGGGGAAGTAAAAGGTGCACTGAAAATGCGAGTGACCACCCAAATAGAAGGGCCTACTACATTTGTGGAAGTCAGTGGTTGAACCACTCGACTACTTGGAGTTAAAGGGGTAGTAGGTATATTTGTTCTAGGAGTACCAACCGAGGGGGTGGCACTGCTTCAACCGAAATGGTTGAAATGGGGGTAGATGGTGTTACACCAAAATCTTGTCCTCTTGATCCATGTATCAACCCTTTGCCTAATCCCCAAATTTCTCTCTGCTAAAGTTTATTGGTGTTGAGGTTATTTCTTCCTTTTTCCCTCTTTAGGAAGGTCGATGCCATTTCCCTTCATGCTAGGAACGATGATGGTGCTTTTTCCCTTCATGTTAGGTGCACCATTGTCGACACTATGTCTCCCACTGCTAGGTGCGCCGACAATGCTTTTTCGCTTCATGGAAGGTGTGCTGGTGGCGTTTTGAGGGAAAAAAAGGAAGCTTCAAGACCCTTCTCGAGGGTGGATGAGGTGGAGGTCTATCCCTAGTTTCTAGGTGAGGTGGAATTCGGTTCCTAACCTATAGGGATTATCCATTTTATCCCTCCTCCTAATCCTCAACCTATTCTATCCCTTTAGCCTTATAAATTAAACCCTCTCTCCATTTGGAAGGGAGGAAGGACTATGGTAGTCTTATGTTGGTGGAATTTCTAGGTGATCCCTATCATCCTTTGGGAGGCTGTTATCTTGCCTTGGAGGCTTGGATTGGATTGTTGGATGGAATATTGCAGCGTTAAGGCTAGGTTGTGATGTTATTTCCCATGTAATTCTATGTATCTCCTTGATTACAATAATACAAATCTCTTTCCATAAACATTGTTGTTGTTAATAATGTTTAGAGATTTCTTTCTTATCTGTTAGCTTAAATCAGTTATATGTTTGGATACGCATATGATGTTTTCTTGTTTCCACTTGCTTGATAGGGTTTTGTAGCTGGATATCTGAAGTTTCTGGAGCTTGGATCAACAAAGAGAGAAGAGGATCTGCATATTTTAGGTAGGTGATCTATCCGTGACTTTGCATTTCCATTTGATCTAGGAAAGTAGGTTGTATTCTGTACTTGATTTGTTCTAGATCCACTTGGACTAGGGAGATCTGGCTTGATTCTGATTGAGTAGATTTATCCAATAACAAACTCCGTTTTGGGAAATCACCCTTCGATGGGAGTGATTTTTAGCATACTTTCTTTTAGTTTCGAGCTCGTTAAACCATGAAACGACCCTTTGAGCATAATTCCTATTCTGTTCAAAGCTCATTAAAAAATGAAGTAGATACCTTGAGAATTATTTCAACTGATCTTCAAGCTCGTTAAAAATAGTAATATGGTGTTGAGTTTACTTTTCATTTTTCGTGCTCTGGTTAAAACATGAAAACTAGTTTGAGCTTACTTTATCGCTTTTTCATGCTCTGGATTCAAACATGAAAAAGGTTCCGAGTTCCTTTTACACCTTTTTCATGCTCGTTAAAAACTCAGTGAAGAGGTATCGAGTAGAGTTTTACTATTTTTCAGACTCGTTAAAATTAAATTATGAAAAAATAACCCCTTAATGGAGTTATATGTAAGCTCTTTTTAGTCTCCTTAAAACACAAAAAGATTGCCAAGCAAACTTGTTACGTTCACGCTTGTAAAAGAATCAGAACGATCGACTAGTCGGGGGTAGGTTATCTCTTTTTCACACAGGCTAGCCTTATTTATGAAAACGGACATCCTAGAGTCTTATTGGTCATTTCAGACTCTCTAAACATGAAATGACAAATGAGTTTACTTTCATCGGACTCGTAAAATAAAACGATGAAGGACCCTTTTCTAGGAACGAACCCCTCCTTTCTCAGGTTCGTAAAAAATATGGGAATGGACTCATCACTTGATGAGCTATATCGAGCATTTGTTACCTTTTTCCAGCTCGTTAAAAAGAAAAGAGGTACTCATCAATCATGATGGGGAAATTATGGAAAGAGTTTGTATTTTTTTATGGCAGTACATAGTTACTCTTGAACATGGCACTCATTTACACATGCATTTCCGTACTTGGGTAATCTATTTGTCTTCGAGTCCTGCTAATTCCTAGAGTTTTCTTACTCCTTTGAGTTTTCCAAAAAAACTCTCACCGTCAGTTGCATTGGGGGATTGGTATCATTCTCGTGTCAATACTTCCAAGTCATGCCATGCCCATGTTCAAGAGAATTTTTTTCCATTGTCTACAGTCAGTTTACCTTCTATCATGTCGGTCATCCCTGAATCAGTTTCATACATCACATTGTTGTCCAGTTTACTCCAAAACATCTATGATTGTGTTTCGTGTCGATGATGGGGGGTTCATTATGGCCCTCCTTCAATGGGTCTATTCCTATTGACTTCAACTCATTATCCAGGAATTAGAATTAGAAACCAAGACAACTACCTTGGGCCTACATGCCTTAATGGCATGTTACCTCGATTTCAACATGAGTTTACATCATTGAATCTTGATTGAAAGATCTCATCGATTGTTCGACTCCAAGTCCTTTATTGACATTCGATGATATGTACTGTGATACCTTGGGAATCATTGACATCAATGGTGATTTCCCTCGCACTTGTTAACAATTTACATTAATGACCATTAATCAAGTGGTTTCTACCATGATCGACGTCAAGACATTGTAATCAAATGGTTGGATTCATATCGTTGCGGGTTTGGCTTGAAGACCCTGAGTTGTTAGATATTTTGCCTAGGTTGTGATGGAGTTTGTTTTGAGTCATATTATACATATCCACATTGTATTGGTTGACATCCATGTTATGATTCATTTGACATATGAGTGAGTGATACTACAACAACTTCCAGCCGACATCTTTTCCTGATATTTCTTCACTTTACAAAGCATTCACCTATTGCATTCCTCTAACTTCATGCTTTGGGGGGCATTCTGTTACACCGAAATCTTGTCCTCTTGATCCATGTGTCAACCCTTTTCCTAATCCCCAAATTTATCTCTGCTAAAGTTGTTTGGTGTTGAGGTTATTTTTGCCTTTTTTTCCTCTTTAGGAAGGCCGATGCCCTTTACCTTCATGCTAGGTGAGCCGATGGAGCTTTTTCCCTTCATGTTAGGTGCGCCGTGTTATATTTTTATCATTTAAGAAATATTATCTTAGGATCTTATCTAAGAGAATGAAATGCATAGCAATAAAAAAAAAGAGACAAGAGCCACAAAGAATTTTACTCGTGGAAACCATAAAGGAGAAAACCCCGCAACTTCCTCAGAGATAGAATGAGCACCAATGGCAGCAGTAAAACCCAAAGACAGAAAAGATGATCTCCAACAACTGTTCTCTCTCTCACTTGTGTGAGAACTTCCTCTCTCACTCATGCACCCCAGTTGAGTGAGTGTGTTTATAATAAATAGAGAGGCTCACTCTCTATTTATACTCTTTCATTCACTTAATACTTGGATCAGTTATGTAGGCTTGAGTAACCACAACTAGGGTACTAATGACCCGACTTGCCATTAAATCACGAGGGATGACTTCTCTAGGAGAGTCTAATAACCCTAGTGCCCCCACAACTGCGGGTACTTTAACCCTTGATAAATAAGGAGGGTTACCTTCTATGACTTTACATGACTTGTTTACATTAATGATTCTCCCGATAGGAACATCAGGGTATGACATGACTCAATTACATTACTTCTACTTTTCGATAGGAACATCGGGCTACAATACATAAGATATACAACTGAATACATTCTAAAGTTACAAATACATCAACAATCCCTCTTAACTAGGAAGGTATTCTCTTGACACAATTTATCGTCACAAGTCTTCTTCTCTAGATCATTATCAAGTCTGTATCATCACTAGATCTATATCAAGTCTGGATCATCACTGGATCTTCATCAAGTCTGGATCATCACTGGATCTTCACAGGATCTTCATCAAGTCTAGATCATCACTAGATCATTATCAAGTCTGGATCATCACTGGATCTTCATCAAGTATGGATCATCACTGGATCAAGTCTAGATCATCACTGCTAGATCATCATGATCAAATGGTGCTATCTCTCAATTCTACTCGTCACAGGAATTTCTATACAGCCAACCCTTTTTCATGCTGGTTGTAGGCCTAGCCTCCAGGTAGGTCTTCATATTCTTCAGCATTTATATCTGACCCAATTAGAAAGGCCCACCCAACACTTATATCTGACCATGAGAGGAACACATCCACCATCATGTCAGAAAGGCACACCCAACACTCACATTTGACCATGGGAGGAACACATCCACTACCATGTCAGAAAGGCCCAACACTCACATCCACTGGCATGATAGGACACACCATCTATCATCCAAGGAAAGTCTCATCACTTACATCTAATGGCATAGCAGGATACACCATCTACTATCCAGAGAAAGGCACAACACTTATATCTGACCCAGTCAGAAAGGCTCAACACTTATATATGACCCATTCATAAAGGCTCAACACTTACATCCGCTGGCATAGTAGGACACACCATCTACTATCCAAGGAAGGGCTCAACACTTATATATACTGGCATGGTAAGACACACCATATACCATCTAGAGAAAGGATCTGCACTTACATCTGTCGTCATGATAGGACACACCATCTATCATCCAAGGAAATGATCTACACTTATATTTGACCATGGGTGGACCCACCTACCACCATGTTAGAAGGGCTCTGCATTTACATTTGACCCAATCAGAAAGGCTCTGCACTTAGATCTGACCATGGGAGGACCTGCCTGCCACCAGGTCAGAAGGGCTCCACACTTACATCTGACCCAGTCAGAAAGGCTCTGCACTTATATTTGACCATGGGAGGACCCACCTACCACCATGTCAGAAGGGCTTAGCGCTTACATCTGACCATGGGAGGCCTGGCCTACCACCATGTTGGAAGGGCTCAAACTCATCACTTCCCCTTGGAGGGAACCTCAATCTGGAGAACACCAAGCTTTTCCCTGAAGTACTCAAACTTTACTCTAGCCATTTCTAGCGTAGAATCACATCAGGGCTGATTACGTCCAAGGATAAGCTACGAGCTTCTCTAGGACCAATTACATCTGAGGACAACCTACAGGATCGTTTACGTTTGAGCCACCTATGAGCTTCGCCAGGATTTTATGCTCAGACAACTTGTCTCACCGGCTATACGAGAACTCCCTCTTTCGAGAGATCTGGATTTGGATCACATATTGGAGTTTCACTGCTCCTCTCTGCATCATACAAAAATGCAAGTCAGATCAATTAAATCAAATAGTACTTTTCAAAAGAAACATACTACCTCCTAGATAGCCGAGCAAGTGGCAACATATTTTTCCTCGACTGTTCTCAGTGCCATGTAGGACTCCTTCCTGCCAGACCAAGAGATCATACCTGATCTCATACTAAAGCAACACCCCAAAGTGCTCTTCCTATCAATGGCACTGCTTAATCCGAATCCACATAACCCTCCAGGTTAATCTTCCGATTCGTCTCATACTTGAGCCCATAATCAACTGTACCCTTTAGGTACCTCACCACATGCTTTGCAACCATTAGGTGAAAATGTCTCAATATGTTCACAACAAATCAAATATCTGGTCTTGTATTTGTTAGGTACATCAGTGAACCAATCATCTAACGATACATCGTGGAATCAACCGACTCTGTAGAAGCAACTCTCAATAGCTTCAGGTACGATGCCATAGGTGTGGCTATGGCCTTGCAGTCCATCATCCTGAACCTCTTCAAGAACTTCACTACATACTTCCCTTGTCCCAAGGAGATTCTATCTGTATTCTGCCACACCTCCATGCCTAGAAAGTAGTGCATCATATCCAAGTCCTTCATCTTGAACTCGAAAACAAGTCTCCTTCTTGAAAATTTAATGAGTTCCTATTTTATGTCAGGAACAAGTCATCGACATGTAATAGGAGCATCACTGGTCTTCCACCTTCAACCTTGAAGTAAAGGTTGGAATCCTCTTTACTCTCAGTAAAGCCTAGAGTCATCAGTAATATGTCCATCCTATCGTACCATGTCGACCCTCAGGATCTTCTACAGTCACTCCCTCTGAAGTGGAGCATCATTCTCCTTCTGCCTTTCGTACTCTATGCATTGAAACATTCTGTATCGGAGTGACACATATCTTCCTCTGCTACTAATATTCTATGTATCCATCCAGGGTCACTGGATACCAAGATCCTCTATCTTGAACCTTTTCAAAAGTTCTTCTCGCACCCATCTGTGAGCTTGTCATCCTCTAAAGGCTTTCATCTTCAACCTTGTAGCAAAGGTTAAGATCTTCATCACTCTAGGTGATCTTCAAGCTCCTCATGTATGTGTTATCCCATGGGTGTCTTCTGAGCTCATACAAGGCCTTCTTTCATTTGCATGCATGAGTTTGCCTATCATGTGTCTTAACTTCTAGTGGCTGCAAATGTCTCTTCGTAGTTTATTCCTTCTTTCTATGAGAATCCTCATGCTACGAATCTTGCCTTGTATCCCACGATGTTTCCATCTACTACATACTGGATCTTGTAGATCCATATGGAAGAAATTACGGACTTCTATTGATACTACATCCTAGACATCATTTTTCTTGAACTGGTATTTTCCTTCCCTTTCTTCTTGGCTACTTCTTCATAGCTGGAAGGATATGCATCAATGATGTTGCTCAACAGTGTCACATAATTGCACTGTTTCTGAGGCCTCTTGAAGTCTCGTCATACTATTCTTTATTTTGGATTATTTCTTGAACTGTCGTCACTTGTTCTTTGGAACAAGTCTCATCCTTCTTTTATTGTAGGTGATTGTACGCGATCTTTCCTAGAAGTCAAATGCATTTGTATCATTAGAAACATTTCATAAGGCATATTCATAATGGAAAATTCTTATGCATAAATATATGATGATGCAACTATTTTAGCCAATACAACATTCATCCATATCTCATGGAAACTTTCTAGATGCCTTCCATCTCTACCATGACTTTCTAGATGCCTTCCATCTAGATAAGTAGCAATGGAGAGTTGTATAGCACCATGAGCTACTTACCCATCACATGCATATAAGTAGTATACTGTCATTAATGCAAACATTCCATCATGTATAATACATCAACTGAATATAAACAAATGCATATCAAAACAATATTATGAAATGACAATTGAATACTTATCTTTATTTGTTTCGTGGGTAGACTCCTTCTTTCAACTTCATCATCTTCTTCATTCATAACAACATCATTTCTTATCCAAATGCTTAAGATGGATAAGAGGTTCTTCAATAATTGAGTTCTTCATATTCCTCATCGCTTGAGGTATCTTCTTTGAATCGTGAAATCTTGATCTTCAGTTTCTCCCATCTTCTCTTTCTCTTATTATGAGTCGAGATTCTTCTTGTGTCCACTCTTCCCAGAGTTTGCTGAAAGTAACCACTTCCTTCTAGCACACATTCCTTGAATGAATGAATCCCATGATCTTTGGAGGCCATTCAAGGTGGTTATCACAACTTATGCATTCTTTACTTCTTCATCCATTGCTTCAAGTTGTTCTTTGATTTGAAAGACCCTTGTAAAGTATGACTGTATGGTCTTAGCATTCTGGATCTTTACATTCTTCAACTGGTTTCTCAAAGTCATCTTTCGGTTTATGTTATTCCCTTCAAATAGATTGGTTAAGGAATCAAACATCTCTTTATGTGTCTTTAGGGAATATACTTGTGGTATAAGGTGATCCTTGATTGAATCAACAATGATCTTCTTGGCCTTGACCAAGTACTTCTTGTGAAAGGCTTTAGCCTCATCTCCCTCTCGAACTGGAACCTCTCCACTTATGTAGGTGTCCAATTTATTTTCTTCAAGAACCAGTGAAATCCTATACTTCCATGCTCAAAATTTTTTAGCTTCACCAATATTGTCATCAAGCTGGTGTGATTAGTCATATTGAAATGAGAACCTCAAATGTAAATAGCAAAAGATTAGATCTTACCGATTGAGGTGTCCGTCCTGGTTCTGGATCTAGCTGATCTAGGGTTTGTCAGAGAAACCCTAATTTTCAAAACTTGGAATTTCAAACTTTTGATTGGATAGAAATATGGGCCTCTTCAAGGCGAGTTGTCCAATGTACTCCTTTTCTGAAAACAGTGGAGGGAAGCTCCCGGAACAAGAAGCCCTAGTTTTCCAATTTCTTCTCCAGAAATTCTTGATACTGTTTTTGCACTATCTCCAAAAGTACTACTCCTATGTGTCTAAAATTTCATACTGACGTAGCCTCATCTATCCTGTTTCCAACACCATAGGTTTTATCAGAATTTATTTCATCAATTGGGACTTATTATAGTTTTCCCACGGTTACTTAATTCAGGACTTTTTAGCATAACGAACTTGTACAGACTGCCACGTGTCATTGTTTCATCTTCGAGGTCTGAATTTTTTACCATAGAAGTTACAGTCCATGCCCTATCTGGATCATCTTACAAAATTGCATTTGTACCTTTGTAGCCTGAGATATAGCAATTCTCCCTAGGTGTCCTGTTTAGGGACCAATCTTGTAAGAGGCTGGAACCCTGATTTGGAGGAATCATGTCTCCCAGAATATAGCGAATATGAGGCTGAATTTTTACACAGGGTACATCAGGATTTTATCTCGGGCCTATGAAAATTTTGTCCCCTGAGACTTCTTTAATCTTGAGATACAACGAATGTACCAAAACTTATCAGTTTTAGTATTTTAGGTTTTTTCAGACCCGAGGTTAAATTAGGGTTTGACTATCCTGGAGTTTTACCCAACCAAAAATCTTGAACTTGGTCTCTAAAATTCAATTTTGATGAGGAGAGAAATCCTATGCTGGGCTCCCTCAAAAATCCCCAATTTCCCCCAGCAAAAATTGAAAATTCCTACAATCAAATTCTGCTTTGACAAAAAGATGTGCCCTTCAATGGAGAGTCACGCTAGCATCCTTTTGCCGATGGATTGTGGAGAGAGACCCAAAAATTAAGAATGTCTATCTTCTGTAGTTGCATAGTGTCTTCTTCTCAGGTTAGCTCTGATACCTTGTTAGATGTTTATCATTTAAGAAATATAATATTTGGATCTTATCTAAGAGAATAACATGCACAGCAATAAAACACAAGAGACAAGAGACACAAAGAATTTTCCTTGGGGAAACCATAAAGGAGAAAACCCTGCAACATCCTCAGAGATAGAATGAGCACCAATGGTAGCAGTAAAACCCAAAGACAGAAAATATGATGTCCAACAGTTGTTCTCTCTCTCACTTATGTGAGCACTTCCTCTCTCACTCATGCGCCCCAGTTGAGTGAGCGTGTGTATAATAAATAGAGAGGCTCACTCTCTATTTATTCTCTTTCGTTCACTTAATACTTGACTCAGTTATGTAGGCTCGAGTAATCCTAACTTAGTTATGTAGGCTCGAGTAACCACAACTAGGGTACTAATGACCCGACTTGACATTAACTCACCAGGGCTGACTTCTCTAGGAGAGTCTAATAACCCTAGTGCCCCACAACTATGGGGACTTTAACCCTTGATCAATAACGAAAGTTACCATCTATGACTTTACATGACTTGTTTACATTAATGATTCTCCCGATAGGAACATCGAGGTATGATATGAATCAATTACATTACTGATACTTTTCGATAGGAACATCAGGGTACAATACATAAGATATACAAGTGAATACATTCCGAAGATACAAATACATCAACATGTCGCTGCCGGCGCTTTGTCTCCCACTGCTAGGTGCACTGATGATGCTTTTTCCCTTCATGGAAGGTGCGTCGATGGCGTTTTGAGGGAAAAAAATGGAGCTTCGAGACCCTTCTCAAAGGTGGATGAGGTGGAGGTTTATCCCTAGTTTCTAGGTGAGGTGGAATTCAGTT